>JACEFO010001245.1:0-45304 GCA_015342445.1 Digitaria exilis
TACTCCTGGATTCGTGAGAGTCTAAATACAATCTCTATTAGACATGTTTATACTTTTGATGAACTGTTTTTGAATTAAAATTCAAACTATGAAAATTGAAAGTTGTGCACCATTTCAAATCCAGAGCTCCGCTAGGGTTGAGCTTTGGATATGTTGCTTGTAGTGACTTTGGACAGCTTGTGTCAAAAGGGGACCTAAAAATATGAACTGTAACTCCAGTTATAAATTAAAATGTGTTTTCTGTCTTTTTGCAGTGCAGAAATCATTAAAAATAACCTGTGCAGTGAAAAATCACCATTTTGTTCCAGAGGACTAAAAACTTGTTAGCACACCTGTGAAAAATGAAAAACTTAATTTTTGCTCTGTTTAGGCTAGCAAATAAATAAATATGTGTTTTTGGATAGGATTTTATTGAGGACTACCCAAGGGTTATTTTGAGCCACCACTTGGCCAGAGCCCTCCTCATGCTTATGACTAGCTTTGGTAGGAAAATCTCCTGAACTAGATGAATTTTCGATTTTATAGGATTTAAATTCGATTCTGCTAGCAGCTGTTTGATATATTTTTAATAAATTATGTGTAGCTCAGGATTAGCTAAATTTTGGAGTGAGCTTAGCTCTTATACTCCAGTAGCTGTCATAAAGTTTATAGATAAAAATGATGAGCAGAAAAGGAGAAACAAAAATGCAAAGTAATCTAGATGGAAATCGATTTATATAAAAGAATAAACCTTTTTGTAGTTAGTTAGAATAAAATAAATGGAATCTGAAATTCCAGAACAGCCACCCTAAGTTATGCATCTCATGTAGAAGGCGCCATCCCGGACGGCAACTACCACCTCATTCCCGCAGACGAGGAAGAAGTCCCGGAGGAAGGTGCCGGTGCAGGATCGACCAACCCGAAGGCTAACCCCCAGTTCGAGCAAGAAGGCAAGCCCCGGAGCATAACCTAACTTTACCAAATTATGCACTTTGAATTCTCTATGCTTGTACATTTACGTTCAAGGAGTTGATTGAATACCTTAGCTGCACATTTCCTAGTACCTATGACTTGCAATAATAGTCTGAAAGGATCGATAGGGCATTGCTTTAGGTCCGTTACAAGTCGAGTGATTTCCTGTCACTCGCGAGACATAGGAATTGCTTGTCTTTACTTATGTTGGAATCATAAGGATTGACGGGCGGGATGATAGATGTAGATCTCCCGTCCGTGTATGATAATTGATTTAAGGTCGAAATGTGTGGTTGAGTGTGTCAAGTTTTTGAACGTACCACATGCATGCCGATGTATGGGGATCGGTAAGCCCGGTACCAGATTGAAGCAGCTAGGGCCGATAGCCATCTCTCCTTGGAAACTTTGTTTTCCCCTGCCGTACACTTGTGGATATATGCGTGAGACTGTGAGTGAAGCAGTAAACCTTTATCCTAAGGAAGTGGACCCGGTTCCGAATTGTGGATCGATGGGAAAGGTTGGGAAATGCTTGTACCTTTTATAGCAAGCATAGTATCCGTGTATGTTGGGTTTCCCCTGGCCAGGTAGCAAAATTCGGTTCGAACTGTCCGCTTCTCGCGGTTAATGAGACTGCTTGACCGCCCTGCTACATTGAGTAACAAGTGGAACTTTGAGATTGATAAACTTGTTGTATGAATTAAATTGTATTGCACCACTTGTATGCTTAGAGAGGATGCTAATCTAGAATGGTTAAATGTACTAGAATATGATGCTAAAACTTGAAAGCAAGGATCTACCTTTAGTTGCTTTTTGGCAAACAAACCCACCAGCCAAAAGCCTCTCATTGTCTAGATGTCGGTGATGTAGTTTTCACCCGACGGGTAAGCCTTGCTGAGTATTAGTATACTCAGCCTTGCTTGTGGCAATGATTTACAGGTACACCTTTGGATGTCGATGCTTTGTCTTGGCCTACCCAGGTTCCACCTGGCTGGCACATCGAATGGGTTCCGTCCTCTGCCGAGGATCAGGAGGAGTAGCACCATGGCAGGCTTCAGCATGGTGTTATTTGTATCGTCGTTAGTTTATTTACTTCCGCTGCAATGAAACTTTTATTTCCGCTGCAAGACTTTGATACTCTGATTTCATTTCAAACTTGGTTTGTAATAACTTTGAGATACTATTTGTGTATGTTAATTTGTGGAATGTTGTAATCTCTGGAACTCACCTTCGTGTGGGCGTGCTGTTGTTTCGATCGAGAAAAGAACGTGGTTAATCGGGTTTAATCCGACGGAGCTCCAGCTTATTCCGGATTAAGTGCCTGACTACTTGATTAGTGGTCCCGAGGTACTTAACTTGGAATAATTTCGGAGTGGTCCGCCACAGCTGGCATCAGAGCCGAAACAGCGCACCGGAGAGACCAACAAACCTTAAATAAATATTTTTGGAATAAAATTTGCCAACTCGTACTTCCGCCGTGCTTTTCGGTGGAAGGTTGTTGTTAGGACCGCTAAGGATGTTACCTAGAGCGTGAAGCCTATGTGGGTTAAGGGATCACGATATGATAGGTGGCAAATAATATATTATACTGACTTCCAGCACATTTCATTCTGTCATTTACTTTACGCAATGGTGGGCGCAAGGTACGGCGATTGCTGTAACGTACCACGGCACTATATGAAAATATAGTGGCGGCACATAGTCAATACGCTGTGATGGCGTATGAAAATAGAATAGGATGGTGGGCGCAAGGTACGGCGATTGCTGTAGCGTACCACGGCATCATATGCAAATATGATGGCGGCACAAAGTCAATACGCTATTTCAATAGCGTATGAAACTGTCAATATGTTGCTCTGGTGACATATGAACATTGCCCGTTCAATGTTAAACGTTCGGGTGCCACCTCTATAGTGGGTGGTAATGAATGGAGACGCTTTCGTGAGTGCTGGCACGAAAGGTTGATTATACATGCTCTGGGATGAAATTTTCTGCAGGTACACTAACCACGATTCCGTAAGATGAACGGTTAGAAAAGTTCGGCTAGTTAATATAGGGAGAGACGGATATTGCCTAGCCACCGGCACTAACTTCGTAGGCCAAAAGTTTATTGGCATGTGTGTTGGTGAGAACGAATAGGCCGCTCATGCATTGCATCTCGCTGAATTAATATCGACTTTTAACACATGACCAAATTGAACCGCCGTCAAAGGAATTGAAATCACAACCCAAAAATCCTGCTGAGACCAGTCTGTTTGCACCATTAATTCGAAACAGAAAACTCTGTAAAATGAAAAAGTGTTCAACATGAAAGTTGTCATAAATATTATGAAGTTTATGCTGAAGAAATTTCAACGAAAATGGTTCAGTAAAACTGGAGTTATGCTAAAAAGGGTAACCCCCTGTCTGCTGGAAATTCTGGGGACAGTGAGATAAAAATTGAATTTTTACACCCTCTTAACAGCAGTTTCTGCTAGAGGCTTAAAAATGAAAGTTGTCACAAATTTTGTCTAGTTTATTCTGTCAAAATTTCCACAAATTTGGTTCAACCAATTAAAAGTTATGCTCACAATACTAACTTCCTGTCTGCTGGAATTTCAGCAGAGAGTTAATTAAAAGATTGGGGTTTTGCGCCACCTAGATCACTTGTTCTGTTTTTGTGTTAAACTAAAAAGTTATTGGAAATTATCTAAACTGTATTCTGGTCAAGTTGGGTAATGATTGGGCTTATAGATTTTGAGACCTACTCTATCCATAATCTGATTATTTTCTTTAAATATATGTCAGTTCTCACTTAGTTTTGATGTCTATATTGCTGCCGCCTCACTTGTAGCTTGCTCTGCTGTGGCATCTGTAATTTATAACACTTAAGTAAGCTGCATTTAAGTTAAGAAGGGCAAGACTTTTGGACCAGTAGAACTCGACATATGGACCAAATACCGACCTCCTGTCTTACTAAATATTCTGGGGACAGTCGTTAAGAATTTGAATTTTTGCACCATGTTAACCTCAAATTTGAAGAAATGCTGAACAGTAACATTGTATACAAATATGTTAGGAACAATCTGGTGAAGTTTGGGAAATTTTGGGGTGTTAAATTTTTGGCTAAGAATATTTTACTCACTGTCCAAAATCTGCCTTGTTTCGTCTCCTTCATGCCGAATTCCATAATCTGACAAAGGAAAAAGGGAACTAGAGTTATAGGGAAAATCATATGGTTCGGTGTGCTGAAAATCCATCTAAACCGAGAAGCCTAGATTGAAAGTTTTGACCAACTTAACCACTAGATCCGCGTCTGAGATACAAAGCAATGTGTAGCTTACCAAATTCCTACTACCTGACCAAAGATGAATAACTCTGGATGTTAGATCTGTTTACTACAAATTTTCTTCCACTCATTTCCAGCTCTCATGTCTTCCACTCACTTTCTACCCCTTCGAAAATTGTAGTAAATCAATGGTATGTAAACAACTTCACTCCACTCTCTTGGCCCAGTGCCTTTTATCCCTCTTGTTTCCTTTTTGTGAAATAGGAAAATTGTTTGGTGTGCTTTGACATGGACCAATTGTGAAGGTTTGGATGTCAAACATGAGTCGTGCCTCCGTTGTTGTCTGATTCTATACAGTCTAAACTCATACCTTGATTCAGGTGTCTTCACCAACTCTCTCATACCGATTTGATTTACTTAACTTTGTTTAACATTGATACCTTGTACCGAAGTAACTTGATTCCTTAATCCTTGGATCCTATGCTGTTGATTCTTGCTCAAGATAATATAAATAATTGAAATGAATATGCAAAATTGGGTCAATGTCACTTTTTCTATGCATAATCAGTTATAGATACAATATGCATTTTATTCCTTTATAAGCAATTCATGTGCATGGGCATTACATATCCATTAACATGTCATTTGCATCATGATAATCTTTTGGTACCTAACCACATGTGCATCTAACTCATGAATGCTTCTCCCTCCTGGTGTCAATTGGGTTGTCCCCTCTGAATTTATTGTGGTATTGTATTCCCTAACCTATGGTGCCGTGATGGAACCTAGGATCTCGTGTGTGTGCTGCAGCCACACGCTTGAGTCACTTGGAGCACGCTGGTATCTTGGTATGTGGGAATATGACCCACAAAGACCTTTATTGACAACCCAAATAGATACTTCCTTACTCTCACTAATTGATCCGCAATAATGACTTTTAATTATGTGGTGTGAGGTCTATTAACTTGCATCACGGCATGTACATCATACTCTCATAAGCATATGCACCATACGCTCATGTGCATGTGCATCATATCATGTGCACCTCATCATGAACATGCCATGTATACCATGGTAAAGTGCTTAAGTTTTGCAATTTGACAATTAAGATAAAAATTTGAGCAAGAATTTCCCAAAATTTCCATACCACACCACCTTTTCTAGGTGTATTCCCTCCTTGCCATAAGCAAATCTTTTATTGCCCCACTCTTCCTTTAGGCTCATCTTAGAATTTGGGCGGCAACCCCGTGTAACGTCATGTCATGATCGTAGTATGATGTGGGCTAGTTTTAAGAATCTTTTGGGCACTCTTGTCATCTCATAACCTCGTTGTTCATTAACCCTCCCCAGAGTTCATTCCTTGTTCCTGTTGATATAAAAGTAGGTAAATCGTTGTTATTTAAGACCTACGATTGGTTAAGCATCTTGCCCGTGACTATCTATAGTCTCAAAGATCACCTTTGCCTACTGTTTCTCCCCCCATCACCGCAGAGTCTCAAGGGCCAGTTTGACCCCCCCTCTGTGTCCGTACGCCGTGTACTCTGCCCCGTTCACCAGTCCACTATCACCTTCGTCGTTTCCCTACCGCTGCTGGCCAACACTCCCCCAGTCGCCATCGTACCACCGTCCCGTCACCCAGGGAATCTCATTGCTGGCCCCTACCTCCTGCTGTCGACACACCACTATCACTGCTCCGCTCTGGCCGTCGATAAATGCAGCCTCTCCAATGGCTGCCACCACTCCAAGGTGCTCCACTTGAGTCACACCACTCCACCGCTCTCGCCTCTCTTCGGCGACCACCACGGTACCCAAGCTGCCCATTCTCCACCGTGTCCTCCGTTCTTTGACAAGCAAGCTCTGCCTCCACCTTTTTGTAAAGCCACGAGGAAGTGCCCCTCCCGGCAACCACCTTGTCGTTTAACCAAGGTCTACGGCACCAACCTCACCGAAGAAGGAGTTCGAGCAGAAGTCACCTGAGGATTCCACAAGAATTAAGTCGACGAGCAAGGAAGATTTCGACTTTTTGACACCATCCATGGCTTGCCCATTCTTTTCCCCGGTTGGCCCTGAAGTTCACTGGACAATAGTGGTGTATTACTTTTGCCTTGTGTGCCAAATCTTGATGCTCTTAGCTTTCCATGTCTACATTCATCACCGCTCCCACATGAACGACGTTAATGTTGTATCGGAGATCCGGTATCAATTATCATCTCCAAGCTGTGAACCTGTAAGAACTTGGGTGCGTAGTATCTGCGTTTCTTTAACCAACACCTCTTTCTTCTAATAAAATGTTCACCTTTCCTCCCTGTGCGAATCTCGGGACGAGATTCTTTTTAAGGAGGGTAGGCTGTAACACCCCTGGTGTTTAAAGTGTATAAGTAAGAGTGATTAAACAAACTAAGGAACTATAAACCCTGAAACTAAATCACTAGTAGGAATGAGAATTATACATGAGGATTGTTAAGTTTGTACTCGTGCTTTGGTTCTTGAAATTGAACCCAACAAAAACTTTTCTAGTACAAATCTAAACATCTTCTCTTACAAGTTGCACGACAAAACTCTAAATACATACTCTCGAGACGACGCATAAAAATTTCCTAAAAAGAAATCAGGATTGAACGGCAAATTAAGTAATGCTTCTATGCCCCTAAAGGTCTTAAAGGACTAATGGCTCATGTGAAGTCAACACATGAAATAATTCCAACTAACGATATTAATGACCTTCAGAAGGCAAGGTTCTAATTTAAAATTTTAAATAAGAGTTGTGCACATCACAAACGTCTGATCAATATGAAAGGTTTGGGAAAGTATGTTCTAATTATAAAACCAAACCACTTTCTCAAATGAAAGTTGTGTATCTAAAAATGTCATTTGCAACCTTGGTGAGTTATGTATAACTCAGATACTTAATCTACCAAACATAGGAAATCAAGTTTGAAAGACCAACTTAAACATGGGATGAAAAACACACGGTCACACACCCTTTTTAAAGGAGCTCACCTTGGGCTATAAATAGAATAATATTTAGAGTGCTCCTGATGTTCTTTAGTAAAATAATTGTTAATGATTTAATGTTAGGGTTAAACACTTGGACTAATAAAGCTTGTAGATCTAATCATGGCCTACATGTGGCAATCTTGAGGTTTTAGTAATAAAATGAGATTTTGTTCACAACATGAGCTTTCATAAAATACAAAGGATGTAAATTAATTAATATTTAATATATGTCAAGTTGTTAACGACATAATTAAAAGTTGAGCATATAAAATAAATAAGCTTTTAACCTCCATGTATGTGTCCATGTTTTAACTTTAAGTTAAAATAAGATTTTTACTCTCAAAATAAAAGGAGGTAGGACTTTAAATTGAAAACTCTCTTTGAGCATTATACCTCTGATGTTTAGTGACACTATTGAAGGGTCTAAGAAAGGAGGGAGAGGTTAAATAAAATAATTAATAAAAGGAAGATAAGGCAAAACAATGGGGTTAGAATTCAGAAATTGACCAAAAATTCAGACTGAAATTCAAAAACAAAGGTCTGGTGACACCCAACAGAAATCTCAAGATTTTGGTACTGAACTTAAAAATCTCCGACAATAAGAGTTGCTGTCATCACAGATACAACCCTTCATAACAAGTCTCGCCACGGCGTTCGCTCCGCTTGTTGACCCTCGAACCAGCATGTCCGTCACGATCGAGCTTACCCAGTATTGTCCGTCACGATCGAGCTTACCCAGTATGTCCGTCACGATCGAGCCTACCCAGTATGTCCGTCACGATCGAGCCTAGCCAATATTGTCCCTGATGATCGAGCCTAGCCAGTATGTCCGTGACGATCGAGCCTAGCAAGTATGTCCGTGACGATCGAGCCTAGCCAGTATTGTCCGTGACGATCGAGCCTAGCTAGAAGTTTCAGTCACGAATCGAGGCCGCACGATAGGACCCTCGAGGCCCCGCAGTCCGTCACGATTCGAGGCTGCACGTTAGCACGCTCGAGGCTCCGCAGCCAAGCTCGAGGGGGCACTTACCCTCGAGCGACGTTCCGTCACGCTCGAGGCTTCGCAGCCAAGCTCGAGGGGGCACTCACCCTCGAGTGGCGTTTCCGACCGTTCGAGGCTCGGCGAGCTCGAGCTTGCGGTTCAAGCTCGAAGCGCCGTAGCGCCTGGTCTAAGTGCCTGGTCCAAGCTCGAAAGTTGTGTCCCACACCTCAAACTCCAACTTTTAATTTTACACGTTTCGAAGTTCAGCTCAAATTTTTGGAGAAGGTTCAAAAGGGGCAAAGGAGCTCCACGGGGCTGCCAGCTCGCCCCTGGCGCGCTCTGCTCCGGCCGGAGTCCGGCCGCCACGTGGCCGGCGTGTGGCGGAGACCGCGTCGGGTCGGCCGAGCCGTGGCGGCAGTTAGCTCTTGTCCTCACGCGTTTGTCCAAGCCTTCCGTACCGTCACTTCGCGGGCAACGGCGCACTGCTGCCTCGCGCCGCGGAGCGCCATCATGACGAGCTCGCTCGGCACTGGTCGCAGCCGCGCAGCGCCGCCCCGCAGTCGCGATGCTCGCTCGCTACGCGCCAAGGAGCACTGTGGAGGATCCCCAGCGATCACGCCACAATCTTCCTCGCCCAATCGTGTCGCGCGCGCTCTGTTCGAGCTCGGCGCGCATCAATGGCGCGTCACGTCGACCTTCTCTCCTCACGCGCACTCCCGAGCCATCACTTCGCCGCCGTCGCCTCGCCTCGCGCCGCGGAGCGCCATCATACGGTCGCGCGCCGCCGTGGCCGCACGCGCGCTCGCGCCGCGCCGAGCGCACTGCAGGCGGTAGAGTCCGTTCGCGTCGCGCCAAAGCCTCTGCTGAGGATCTCCACTTCATCACGCGATGATCTTTGACGCCCAACCGCGCGTGTGCACTCTGTTCGAGATCGCCGTGCCATCAATGGCGACCGCGACAGCCACCCACGCGCTCGCACGCTCCCGAGGCCGCACTGTGCCACTCTCGCGTGCCCAAGCACTCCACCGCGCACTCCCACCCCTCCTCTCACTCGCTCACTTGGCCATTTCCACTTCCCCGCGCTCGCTCGGTCTTCTTCTTCCTCGCGCCGCGCGAACCGAGCCGAGCTTCTCCGAGAAATTCACCCTTCCACACTCCACCATTCCCAAATTCGTCCCGCACAAAGCTAGCCCTCTACTCCAGCTTCAAATCCCCCCACTTTCCCCTAGCTATTGTCCCTTCTCCGGCGAGAATTCGTGGTTTCCCCCAAATCGCGATTTTCGGCCACCGGAGCACCCGCACGTCGAGCCCCTACTCTGAGCCGTCCCCGAGGTCAACCGAGCACGCCATTGGCTTCCTCGAGCTCCACTGGTGCTCTAGGACCCCTCGAACCTCGGCGAACGACCCCGAGCTCACCGGCGTAGAAGCCGCAGCGGCTGCGCCGCCACCACCTCGTCGCCGGCGCAACTCCGACCACCCCCGGCCTCCAAACCGTCCCCAAACGACTCGTGGTGAGCTCAGGATCCTTTTCCCCCACTTCCCCGTGCCTAGTTCGCCGCCGTTTGGCCGGCGCAACTCCGGCGAGAGCCGAGGGCCTTTCTTCATCGTCTTCGTTTGTCTAGGGGTCTCTGTGCAAAAGTCCAGGGACTCGTTCGCGAAGTTTTGAAAGTTCTAGGGTTCCCTGCGAAAATAGATTCTTAAAACTAGATTTGTTTTTCCCGAATCTTGTGAAATCCATTAAAAATCGTACAAAAATCAGAAAAATGCACAAAAATACTCCCTGGATTCGTGAGAGTCTAAAATACAATCTCTATTAGACATGTTTGATATATTTTTAATAAATTCGATTCTGCTAGCAGCTGTTTGATATATTTTTAATAAATTATGTGTAGCTCAGGATTAGCTAAATTTTGGAGTGAGCTTAGCTCTTATACTCCAGTAGCTGTCATAAAGTTTATAGATAAAAATGATGAGCAGAAAAGGAGAAACAAAAATGCGAAGTAATCTAGATGGAAATCGATTTATATAAAAGAATAAACCTTTTTGTAGTTAGTTAGAATAAAATAAATGGAATCTGAAATTCCAGAACAGCCACCCTAAGTTATGCATCTCATGTAGAAGGCGCCATCCCGGACGGCAACTACCACCTCATTCCCGCAGACGAGGAAGAAGTCCCGGAGGAAGGTGCCGGTGCAGGATCGACCAACCCGAAGGCTAACCCCCAGTTCGAGCAAGAAGGCAAGCCCCGGAGCATAACCTAACTTTACCAAATTATGCACTTTGAATTCTCTATGCTTGTGCATTTACGTTCAAGGAGTTGATTGAATACCTTAGCTGCACATTTCCTAGTACCTATGACTTGCAATACTAGTCTGAAAGGATCGATAGGGCATTGCTTTAGGTCCGTTACAAGTCGAGTGATTTCCTGTCACTCGCGAGACATAGGAATTGCTTGTCTTTACTTATGTTGGAATCATAAGGATTGACGGGCGGGATGATAGATGTAGATCTCCCGTCCGTGTATGATAATTGATTTAAGGTCGAAATGTGTGGTTGAGTGTGTCAAGTTTTTGAACGTACCACATGCATGCCGATGTATGGGGATCGGTAAGCCCGGTACCAGATTGAAGCAGCTAGGGCCGATAGCCATCTCTCCTTGGAAACTTTGTTTTCCCCTGCCGTACACTTGTGGATATATGCGTGAGACTGTGAGTGAAGCAGTAAACCTTTATCCTAAGGAAGTGGACCCGGTTCCGAATTGTGGATCGATGGGAAAGGTTGGGAAATGCTTGTACCTTTTATAGCAAGCATAGTATCCGTGTATGTTGGGTTTCCCCTGGCCAGGTAGCAAAATTCGGTTCGAACTGTCCGCTTCTCGCGGTTAATGAGACTGCTTGACCGCCCTGCTACATTGAGTAACAAGTGGAACTTTGAGATTGATAAACTTGTTGTATGAATTAAATTGTATTGCACCACTTGTATGCTTAGAGAGGATGCTAATCTAGAATGGTTAAATGTACTAGAATATGATGCTAAAACTTGAAAGCAAGGATCTACCTTTAGTTGCTTTTTGGCAAACAAACCCACCAGCCAAAAGCCTCTCATTGTCTAGATGTCGGTGATGTAGTTTTCACCCGACGGGTAAGCCTTGCTGAGTATTAGTATACTCAGCCTTGCTTGTGGCAATGATTTACAGGTACACCTTTGGATGTCGATGCTTTGTCTTGGCCTACCCAGGTTCCACCTGGCTGGCACATCGAATGGGTTCCGTCCTCTGCCGAGGATCAGGAGGAGTAGCACCGTGGCAGGCTTCAGCATGGTGTTATTTGTATCGTCGTTAGTTTATTTACTTCCGCTGCAATGAAACTTTTATTTCCGCTGCAAGACTTTGATACTCTGATTTCATTTCAAACTTGGTTTGTAATAACTTTGAGATACTATTTGTGTATGTTAATTTGTGGAATGTTGTAATCTCTGGAACTCACCTTCGTGTGGGCGTGCTATTGTTTCGATCGAGAAAAGAACGTGGTTAATCGGGTTTAATCCGACGGCGCTCCAGCTTATTCCGGATTAAGTGCCTGACTACTTGATTAGTGGTCCCGAGGTACTTAACTTGGAATAATTTTGGAGTGGTCCGCCACAGACCGAGTCCGTGGAGTTAGAGCAACAACAAGAGAAGAGTGAGGAGCTGCAGCACTGGTTGGAAGGACCTGCGCTACGCAGCCCATAGTTCGGTGCACAGTCGCTACCACACAGAAGGACTAGATACAGCACCCTAGCTCACCGCACCACCATCGACCCTAAATGCTAATAGAGATCAAATAAAACGTTTTTGGGTCCAAAACTAGTCCAAGAGTGTCGAGTCTTGCGTGAACCGTGCCTTTAAATGCTTGAATGAATTGTCATTATGCTTATGTGTGATTTGGATCCTTGTAATGTTTGTGATGAGCGCAGATGGAAGTCTGCAATCATCTAGTATTGGATTAAGGTATAAGGTATTTAATGGATAGATAGTTGGGTTCCTAATATCTCCCTTGCACAACATCTATCATCTTTCCTATCGCCTTAGTACCTTATCTTGTCAATGGATTGCTTCTGTTCTTGACACTGGTTCAGACATGACTGTGATTGTGAATGTTGGGATTTTGATTTATGACAGATGGTTGGGACAAGAGGATCGACGGGTGGTGGCAATCAGAACCAGAACCAAAATCAGAATCAGAATCAGAACCAGAACCAGCCGCCCACCATGGAGGATCTAGTCCGCTTGCAGACACAGACGATGCAACAGTTGACTCAGGCTATAGCTTTGATGCAGCAGAACCTGCAGAATCCACCTGTTCAGCCACCTCCCCAGCCCATCCGGGACAAGAGGGGAGAGTTCTTGAAGGGGCGCCAGCCAAAGTTCTCCCGCGCCAAGGACCCGATGGAAGCAGAAGACTGGATCAAGGCAGTGGAAAGACAGCTCGACATTGCTCAGTGTGATGACAGGGAGAAGGTGCTCTACGCCTCTGGACAGTTTGAAGGAGCCGCTCTCGACTGGTCGGTGGCATACCAATATGCACAACCCGATCGCAACCAGATCACCTGGCAGCAGTTCAGTGATGCCTTCCGTGCTCACCATGTGCCTGAGGGACTGACGGTCCTGAAGAAGAAGGAGTTCTTAGCTCTGACGCAGGAAGGAATGAGTGTCACTGCCTACCGTGACAAGTTCCTCGAGCTGGCCCGCTACGCACCAGATGAGGTTTCGACAGATGAGAAGAGGCAAACTCGCTTCCGGAATGGACTCCAGGATGTTTTGCAGCTACAGTTGATGTGCATCACCTTTCCAACCTTCGGCGGGCTGGTTGATGGTGCTTTGATGGTGGAGCACAAGCGCCGTGAGATTGAGGACAAGAAGAGAAAGTTCATGAACCAGCAATCTGGCAGCAACATCCGCCCCCGCTACAACCCCCAGCAGGTGAATCAGCAACGTACTCAGGGACAGTCAAGCCTTCAGAACCGCGGCCAGAACCAGCAACGTCCCCAGTATGCACCACCCCAGCAGCAACAGCAGCGCTACCAGAACGTGCAGCAGAACACTCAGGCTTCGCACACTACCCAGGCTAACACCACTCCTGTCGGCCCAAGGGTATGCTATCACTGTGGTGAACAGGGACATTACGCTAACTTTTGTCCCCGGAGGGTCCAGAACTCCACTGGTCAGAACAACAACCAGAAGACAGGATCGCAACCAGCTCAGAATGGGAATCAGCAGCAGGCTCAGGGAAACCGTGGCCAACAGAACTACGCCAAGGGCAAGATCAACCATGTGGGAGCAGAAACTGCAGAAGGAGCCACATATGTGGTAGTCGGTACGTTTCCGGTCAACTCACAACCTGCTACAGTTTTGTTTGATTCTGGAGCTTCGCATGCTTTTATATCTGCTGATTTCGTGAAAAAGAACTTGATGCTTATGCAACCTATGGGGAACACTATGTTAGTTAACTCACCAGGGGGAGAACTTCGGGCCACATTACGTTGTCCTAATGTAGCAGTTAACATAAGGGGGGTAGACTTTTTAGCACATCCTATAGTCCTAAATTCTATCGGGATGGATCTGATTTTGGGAATGAGCTGGCTAGCAAAGTACGACGCCGTCATACAGTGTTCCAAGCGTGCAGTTCAGTTAGTGGCTCCATCAGGGGAGAAGATTGAGTATCAAGCAACCAAATCTACAGAGCCTGGTCAGGTCAATCAGGCTGAAGGCACAGAGTTGAAGGACATTCGAGTGATGAACGAGTATCCAGATGTGTTCCCAGATGAATTGCCAGGTATGCCTCCGGAACGTGAAGTTGAATTTGTTATTGAACTTATGCCTGGCACAGCACCCATAGCTAAAAGACCATATAGAATGGGGGTAAAAGAATTAAAGAAACTTAAAGAAGAAGTGAGGGCCTTACTAGCTAAGGGGTATATACGTCCTAGTTGTTCGCCTTGGGGAGCTCCAGTATTGTTTGTTGATAAGAAAGACGGGACACAGAGGATGTGCATAGATTACCGAGCCCTCAACGAGGTCACCATCAAGAATAAGTACCCACTGCCAAGGATCGATGATCTTTTTGACCAATTGATGGGAGCTTGTGTGTTCTCGAAGATCGATCTCAGATCAGGCTATCATCAGATGAGAATCCGGGTGACAGACATCCCTAAGACAGCTTTCACTACCCGGTATGGTCTGTATGAGTTCACAGTTATGTCCTTTGGATTGACTAACGCACCGGCCTACTTCATGTATTTGATGAATAGCGTGTTCATCGATTACCTTGACAAGTTCGTAGTGGTGTTCATCGATGATATTCTGGTTTTCTCCAAGAATGAGGAAGAGCATGAGGAACATTTGAGGTTAGTGATGCAGAGACTCCGAGAACATCAGTTGTATGCCAAGCTGAGCAAATGTGAATTATGGCTGAAGGAGGTATCATTCTTGGGCCATGTGTTGTCAAATGGAGGTGTCGCAGTTGATCCGAAGAAGGTTAGGGATGTTCTCAACTGGATTCCACCGCAGAATGTCAGCGAGATCAGGAGCTTTCTTGGAATGGCAGGCTACTATCGGCGTTTTATTGAGGGATTTTCCAAGATTGCCAAGCCCTTGACATCATTGCAGTATGGGAGTAGTTGGGATAAGAGTTTGTGTTATGCAGAGTTCTCGTACAACAACAGCTATCAACAGAGTCTCAAGATGTCACCATTTGAGGCGTTGTATGGAAGGAAATGCAGGACACCGTTGTTTTGGAATCAGACCGGACAAGGTGAAGTATTTGGACCTGAGGTCTTGAAGCAGGCAGAAAAACAAGTGCAGGTTATTAGGCAGAATTTGAGAACAGCTCAGTCACGGCAGAAAAGTTATGCAGATGTAAGGCGTCGAGATCTCAGCTTCGAAATTGGCGACTTCGTCTATCTTAAGGTGTCACCAATGAGAGGTGTGAAGAGATTCAATGTTAAAGGCAAGTTAGCACCTCGCTACATTGGGCCATTCAAGATATTAGAACGAAGAGGTGAAGTGGCTTATCAGTTAGAATTACCAGAGAAATTGGTAGGAGTGCATGATGTGTTCCATGTGTCCCAGCTGAAGAAGTGTTTACGGGTGCCAGAGGAACAGATTCCGTTAGAGGAATTGATTGTGCAGGAGGACCTTACCTATGAGGAATATCCGGTCAAGATCTTAGAGGAGTCCGAGAGAGTCACCAAGAACAAAGTGATACGTATGTGCAAGGTTCAGTGGAATCGTCATACAGAGGATGAGGCAACCTGGGAACGGGAGGATGATCTCAAGGCAGAATATCCACATCTCTTCCAATCCACGTCCGAATCTCGGGGACGAGATTCATCTTAAGGGGGGTAGGTTTCTAACACCCTGAAAATGCCTATTTAAAAAAATTTAGTAATTAATTGGTTTTTCTATTTGAGTGCTCATAAATAATGTAGGAAAATAAAATTTTGAATAATAAAAAGCAAATATAGGAAATAGAAACATTTTTGTTGCATTCATGCTGGTGCATTTGTTTTTGATTGTTGAATTCAAATTTGAATTTGAATTCAAATGAGAGTTTGAATAAAAGAAAAACCTTTTCTTTTTCTCTCTTTTTCCTTCTTCCTTTTCAGCCCAGCAGCCCAGCCCTTTTTCTTTTTCTTTCCTGCGCGGCCCATCTCTTTCTTCCTTCTTTTCTTTTTCCCGCGGCCCAACCCATCTTTCTCCCTGCGCGGCCCAGCAGAGCCACGGCCCAGCGAGCAGCCCAGCCCAGCACGCGCGCCTCCTCTCTCTCCCTGCCGCTGACATCCTGACCCCACCTGTCGGCCTCTCTCTTCCTCCCGCAGCTGCGCGTCTCTCTCTGCCACTGACACCCGGGCCCGCTTGTCATCTTCTCCTTCTTCCTCCGGTCGTGAGCGAGCAGGGCTCCTCCACCGCCGCGAGTCCGCTTCGCGTACGCCGCCTTCCCCGGCTTGGAGCGCACACCTAGGACTCCTCTCAAGCCCCCATATATAGTGCCGCCAACTTCTCTCCTTCGTGCCTCGAGCTCGCGCCCAAACCCTAGCGCCGCCGCATCCGAGCCGCCGCCACCACCAATCCAACGCCTCGTCGCCGCTTTGCCGCCAACGTCGAGTCGTGGAGCTTCGGGGTAAGCCGAGGAACACGCCGAGCCCCTTTACCCCCTCTCTCTCGCCCTCTCGTGCGCCCACGACTTCACCGGAGTCGTCAAGTCGCCGCCGCTCGTCGCCGACCATCCCTGCGGCCCAATCCCCGTTTCCAACCCCAAAAATCGTTTCCCCGTTGTCTCCTCTCTCTCCCAAGCTATCCGCGGCGAGCTATGGAGCCCTCTAAGCCCCAGCAGCGTCGTCTCCGGCGAGTCCCCGGCCGTGCGCCGCCGCAACCGCCAACTCCGGCGACCCCCTTTGAGCTGATCTGTTTTCCACCGTCCGATTCCCATCCAACGGCCCAGATCTAAACCGAGCACGGTCCACCGTGGACCCGTGGACCGCGGTCTACGGCCGGTCCACGGCACAGTAGGCCGTGACGTCAGCCGACGTCAGCATCCAGCCGCTGCCGTGGCGGTTTTGCAAAAGAGCCCCTGCAGTTTTTTAAAATCAACCCGCGGTCCACCTCTATTCAAAAGTATTTACAGTTTAGTCCTTTTTCTTTCAGTTTAGCCCCTGCTCTTTTGAAAAATAGCGCCCGCCGTCCTGAAAGTCGTTTTTACGCCGCAGCCCTCGTGTTTTTATACAAAATTATGTTTTAGGTCCCTGGTTTCTTTCAAAAACACCCCTGGAAGCCTAAATCTTCACCAGCAAGCCCCTAGAGTCCGTTTTAGGCGTAGTTTCTCCGTTTTAACTCCGATTTGAGTGATTTTCGCGCTCGTGTGTTCGTAGTGAAGCGTAGAGTAACTCTAACACCTTCTTTACATCTTTTGTCTATGTTTGGTGTACTGTTCTAATTAAATATCTTGTTTGCATGTATGTGTGGATGCTTGTGTGGTGATCGATGTGAGTAGTTGCCGAGCCGTTCGAGTTCGCCGACGATCCCGTTCTCGAAGATCAAGTGCAGCAGCAGTTCACTGAGGAAGGCAAGTATAACACGGACCATCCTTGTTACCTATACACCATTTAATCACCCAAACTCATGTGCATGTGTCTAATATTGTTAAACGCTAAGGATGTTCCTAGTCTTTACCTTATTCCTTGTTTACCCAGGGTTCTATGCATTATGGTTAGTTTATGCTACGCGCTGCAACCAACATTTATTTTTAATGTCAATATTGAACTAATGGTTCACTTCAATGATGATTAAAAGATGCTTTTTAGCAACATGGTTCGGGGAACTAGAGCATGTGCTGTGTGCTTTGTTCTAGTGTCTCTATAAGGTTTGATCTAGGGAATTAGAGCATGTGCTTTGTGCTTTGTTCTAATGTCTCTCCATAAGGTCCGGTTCTTAAAGCGGCAACCCAGGAACCTGTTCGCCGCCGTTGGAACTATAATGGCTCTGGTCTTGGATAATTAACTTGTACGTCTCTAGCTCGCCAGTGGTTACCGAAAGGCGTATGTGGGGTGCATGGGTGAGAGTATAGTTTGATCCATCGAGGATGGTTTTATCCGTTGGCTATGCCCCGTTAGGCAAAGTCCCGTGATGTAAGCGCCCGATGTACGGCAGCTTCACACGTTGCGATGATTGCGCTCTCGCTCTGGACGCCATTGACCCCCTCACGTTGCGCCCTGAGCGTACGTCAATCTCGATGCCTCGGGTTATGCTGCCTATGTTGAACCAAAACGGCTACTGTGCTTGTTAGGGTGTTTTGTGAAAGTCCTCGTAACATAAGTTCTTTTGGATTTATGTGACCGCTGGGTAAAGGGCGAAACCTCTGCAGAGTGTTGATCTATCATGATAGCCGTGCTCACGGACACGAGCGGCCTGGATCCTTTTTTATTAGAAGATGATATTAGTGGTTGATGTTGGTTTATTCTATGATCACTTATACCTTATTAATGGGTTTATACTTGGGATTCTACTCATTTGTAGTAAATTGGATGATAATAAAATGAAACAATTAAAAGTGCTAATGCAGTATAACCGTGTCAAGTCTTTTGTCCTTGCATAACCCGTGTTATACTTGTTAAGTAAGATGGTTTACTTACACTTGCAACTATTCAACAAAATCCCGGATGGGTAACAGATGGAGCAATGAATGATCAGTCGCTTGCTGAGTTTCCGGAGGATCTGCCGTACTTCTAAGCTGTGTTCAACCAGTCGGTGTCCCTGTGGATTTGAGGCTCTACTAGTTATGAAGCGTTTAATAGTATTAAGACTTCCGCTGTGTTATTTGTTTAAGACTATGTCCTGTGTTAAACTCTGATATAAACTATTTTATTCGAGCATTGTGTTCTCTGTGATTCAATATTTGTAATCTATATGTGTTCTGTGGACATCCTGGGCACACATATGGAAGCATTCAGATTTCTTGGAAATCTGGGTGTTACAAGTTAGCAGCGGTTATACATGCTCTCAAGATGTGGAGACACTATTTGATGGGTGTTCCATGCAACATATACACCGACCACAAGAGCCTCAAATATGTCTTTACTCAGGCACATTTGAATATGAGGTAGCGGAGATGGTTGGAGTTAGCAAAGGACTATGACCTTAGTGTGCATTATCACCCCGGCAAGGCTAATGTAGTTGCGGATGCGCTAAGCCGCAAAGCTCATTGTCATTGTCTTTCCGTGGAGCCCTACGCTGAGACCTTGTGCCATGAAATGGCAAAGCTCAACTTAGAGATTGTTCCACACGGGTACTTCAACCATATCTCTGTCGAACCAACCTTGCACGATCAGATTGTTGGAGCCCAATTAAATGATGCAAAGATTAAAATCCTTAAAAGGAAATTGTCAAAGGAGAAGGTGAAGGAAAAATACAAGTGTTTCCGGTTAGATGGGCAGGGAGTGATGTGGTTTGGACATCGCATCGTGGTGCCCAAAAACACGGAACTCCGGAGGAAGATTATGGATGAGGCCCATCTCTCCAAATTTTCTATCCATCCCGGTAGCACCAAAATGTACCAAGATTTGAAACAAAATTTTTGGTGGACTCGGATGAAGCGAGAAATTGCCACGTATGTGTCGGGATGTGACACGTGTCAGCGGGTTAAGGCTAGCCACTTGAAGGTAGCAGGCACGCTCCAACCTCTACCTATTCCCTAATGGAAGTGGGAGGATATAAGCATGAATTTCATTGTTGGACTTCCCAGAACCGCTCAGGGGCATGACTCCATTTGGGTAATTGTGGACCGCCTTACCAAGACCGCACATTTTATTCCGGTCAATACCATTTATACCGCTAAGAGGTACGCTGAGATTTATTTGGAACGGATCGTTTGTCTACATGGGGTACCCTGTAACACCCTAAAAATGCCCTATTTAAAAATTAGTAATTAATTGGTTTTTATATTGAAGTGCTCATAATTGATGTAGGAAAATAAATTTTTTTGAATAATTAAAAGCAAATATAGGGTATAGAAACATTACTGTTGCATTCATGCTGATGCATTTATTTTTGATTGTTGAATTCAAATTTGAATTTGAATTTGAATTCAAATGAGTGTTTGAATAAAAGAAAAACCTTTTCTTTTTCTCTCTTTTTCCCTCTCTCTTTTCAGCCCAGCGGCCCACTCCTTCCCCTTTCTCTTTCTTTTTCCCGCGGCCCATCTTCCTTTCTTTCCTTCCTCTGCGCGGCCCAGCTACCGTGGCCCAACTCCTCCGCGCCAGCCCAGCTCCGCGCCCTTCTCTCTCTCCCTGTCACTAACCAGTGGGTCCCACTTGTCGGCCTCTCTCTTCCCTCCGCAGCGCGCGCGCTCCTTCTCCGCCGCAGCCGCTGACCGCCTGGGCCCACGCGTCAGTCGCGTCTTCCTCCTCTCGCCGTGGGCGAGCCAAACTCTTCCGCGCCGCCGCCGCCGTGCTGCACCGGGACTCTCCGGCTTGGAGCGCACGCCGAGGTCTCCACCGCCCCTATATAAGTCGCCGCCAGCCCCCTTGAGCCACAATCTCCAACCCTAGCCGCCATCCAAGCTCGCAGCGCCGCGAAACCCTAGCCGCGCCGCCGCCAACGCTTAGGGCTCGCTCCAAGGCCGCATTGTCGCCGAGAGCTTGCCCCGAAGCTTCTCCGTGTGGTAAGCAACACGCCGAGGCCCTAAACCCCGTTCCTCTCGCTCTCCCGCGCTTGCTCGAGCTCGACGGAGTTCTCGCTCCGCCGCCGTGCGTCGCCAGCCGCCCTCACTGCTCAAACCTCGTCCACAACCCCCAAATCGAGTTCCCCGTTGTCTCCTCTCTCTCTAGGACCTTTTGCGGCGAGATTTGGAGCCCCGTAGCCCCCAGCCGAGCTTACTCCGGCGAGGTCGCCGCCGCGCGCCGCCGCGAGCCGTCGTTCCCGGCGAGCCGAGCGCTCGATCTAACCCCGGCCGCTCGATCCAAAACCGACGGCCCAGATCTAAACCCGTTTTAAAACCCGGTCCGGTTCACCGTGGACCCGTGGACCGCGGTCTACGGCCGGTCCACGGCACAGTAGACGGTGACGTCAGCCCACGTCAGCATCCAGCCGTTGCCGTGGCGATTTTGCAAAAGAGCCCCTCTGATTTTCAAAAATCAACCCGCGGTCCAGCGCAGTTCAAAAGTATTTACAACCAAGTCCTTTTTCTTTCGGTTTAACCCCTGTCCTTTTGAAAAATCATGCCCGCCGTCCTGAAAGTTGTTTTTACGCCGCAGCCCTTGTGCTTTTATACGAAATTATGTTTTAGGTCCTTGGTTTCTTTCAAAAACACCCCTGGAAGCCTAAAACCTTTACCAGCAAGCCCCTAGAGCCCGTTTTAAGCGTAGTTTCTCCGTTTTAACTCCGATTTGAGTGATTCTCGCGCTCACGTGTTCGTAGTAAAGCGTAGAGTAACCCTAAAGCCTCCTTTTCATCTTTTGTTTATGTTTGGTGTACTGTTCTAATTAAATGTCTTGTTTGCATGTATGTGTGGATGCTTGTGTGGTGATCTATGTGAGTAGTTGCCGAGCCGTTCGAGTTCGCCGACGATCCCGTTCTCGAAGAGCAGTTGCAGCAGCAGTTCACTGAGGAAGGCAAGTATAACACGGACCATCCTTGTTACCTATACACCATTAATCACATCAATCATATGCATGTGTCTAATACTGTTAACCATTAAGGATGTTCCTAGTCTTTACCTTATTCCTTGTTACCTGGGGTTTTATGCATTATGGTTAGTCTACGCTACGCGCTGCAACCAACATTTATTTTTAATGTTAATATTGAACTAATGGTTCACTTTAATGATGATTAAAAGATGCTTTTTAGCAACATGGTTCGGGGAACTAGAGCATGTGCTGTGTGCTTTGTTCTAGTGTCTCTATAAGGTTTGATCTAGGGAATTAGAGCATGTGCTTTGTGCTTTGTTCTAATGTCTCTCCATAAGGTCCGGTTCTTAAAGCGGCAACCCAGGAACCTGTTCGCCGCCGTTGGAACTATAATGGCTCTGGTCTTGGATAATTAGCTTGTACGTCTCTAGCTCGCCAGTGGTTACCGAAAGGCGTATGTGGGGTGCATGGGTGAGAGTATAGTTTGATCCATCGAGGACGGTTTTATCCGTTGGCTATGCCCCGTTAGGCAAAGTCCCGTGATGTAAGCGCCCGATGTACGGCAGCTTCACACGTTGCGATGATTGCGCTCTCGCTCTGGACGCCATTGCCCCCCTCACGTTGCGCCCTGAGCGTACGTTAATCTCGATGCCTCGGGTTATGCTGCCTATGTTGAACCAAAACGGCTACTGTGCTTGTTAGGGTGTTTTGTGAAAATCCTCGTAACATAAGTTCTTTTGGATTTATGTGACCGGCGGGTAAAGGGCGAAACCTCTGCAGAGTGTTGATCTATCATGATAGCCGTGCTCACGGACACGAGCGGCCTGGATCCTTTTTGATTAGAAGATGATATTAGTGGTTGATGTTGGTTTGTTCTATAATCACTTATACCTTATTAATGGGTTTATACTTGGGATTCTACTCATTTGTAGTAAGTTGGATGACAATAAAATGAATCAACTAAAAGTGCTAATGCAGTATAACCGTGTCAAGCCTTTTGTCCTTGCATAACCCGTGTTATACTTGTTAAGTAAGATGGTTTACTTACACTTGCAACTATTCAACAAAATCCCAGATGGGTAACAGATGGAGCATTGAATGATCAGTCGCTTGCTGAGTTTCCGGAGGATCTGCCGTACTTCTAGCTGTGTTCAACCAGTCGGTGTCCCTGTGGACGTGAGGCTCTACTAGTTATGAGACGCTTAATAATATTAAGTCTTCCGCTGTGTTATTTGTTTAAGACTATGTCTTGTGCCAAACTCTGTTATAAACTATTTTATTCGAGCATTGTGTTCTCTGTGATTCAATATTTGTAATCTATATGTGTTCTGTGGACATCCTGGGCACACATATAGAAGCATTCGGATTTCTTGGAAATCTGGGTGTTACAAAGTTGGTATCAGAGCCGTGCTGACTGTAGGATCACAGCCTAGATAGAACGGTCGATTAGAACTTGCTTAATCCTTGCTCTAAAAATTATTTTACATCCTAGAGTTGAGTCTCTGTTGAAAAATGGTGTTCTATTCTACCTCTGTTCTTTTTGAAAACTTTCTAAGCTTTAAAACTAAGGCCCTCCTCTAGCTTTCACTTCCATAGATGGCTCGACAGAAATAGATAGTCTGCAAGAGCACTGATGGCTACCTTCCACCCCGCATTGATGAGTTCCCGTTGGTGGCACGCAACCCAGATGTCTACGAGGAGCTTCTTAGGCAGGAGGCCGAAGAAGGGAACCCCGAGGAGCTGTAGCACCAATCGGAAGGACCTGTGCCATGTAGTCCAGAGTTAGGTGCACAGTCGCCACCACGCAGAAGGACTAGATACAGCACCCTAGCTCACCGCACCACTATCGAACCTAAATGCTAGTGGAGATCAATAGAACGTTTTCGGGTCCAAAACTGGTCTAAGAGTGTCGGGTCTTGTGTGAACCTTGTCTTTGAATGCTTGAATGAATTGTCATTATGCTTATGTGTGATTTGGATCTTTGTAATGTTTGTGATGAGCATGGACGAAAGTCTGCAATCATCTAGTATTGGATTAAGGTATAAGGTATTTAGTGGATAAATAGATGGGTTCCTAACCTCTCCTTTGCACATCATCTATCATCTTTCCTATCGCCTGAGTACCTTACCTTGTCAATGGGTTGCTTCTGTTCTTGACACTGGGTCAGACAAGACGTGACTATGAATGTTGGGATTTTGATTTGTGACAGATGGTTGGGACAAGAGGATCGACGGGTGGTGGCAATCAGAATCAGAACCAGAACCAGCCGCCCACCATGGAGGATCTAGTCCGCTTGCAGACGCAGACGATGCAACAATTGACTCAGGCCATAGCTTTGATGCAGCAGAACCTGCAGAATCCGCCTGTTCAGCCACCTCCCCAACCCATCCGGGACAGGAGGGGAGAGTTCTTGAAGGGGCGGCCGCCAAAGTTCTCCCGCGCCAAGGACCCGATGGATGCTGAAGATTGGATCAAGGCAGTGGAGAGACAGCTCGACATTGCCCAGTGTGATGACAGGGAGAAGGTGCTCTACGCCTCTGGACAATTTGAAGGAGCCGCTCTCGACTGGTGGGTAGCATACCAATATGCGCAACCCGATCGCAACCAGATCACATGGCAGCAGTTCAGTGATGCCTTCCGTGCTCACCATGTGCCTAAGGGACTGACGGTCCTAAAGAAGAGGGAGTTCCTAGCCCTGACGCAGGAAGGAATGAGTGTCACCGCCTACCGTGACAAGTTTCTCGAGTTGGCCCACTACGCACCAGATGAGGTGTCGACAGATGAGAAGAGGCAAACTCGCTTCCGGAATGGACTCCAGGATGTTTTGCAGCTACAGTTGATGTGCATCACCTTCCCAACCTTCGGTGCTTTGGTTGATGGTGCTCTGATGGTGGAGCACAAGCGCCGTGAGATCGAGGACAAGAAGAGAAAGTTCATGAACCAGCAATCTGGCAGCAACATCCGCCCCCGCTACAACCCCCAGCAAGTGAATCAGCAGCGCACTCAGGGACAGTCAAGCCTTCAGAACCGCGGCCAGAACCAGCAACGTCCCCAGTATGCACCACCCCAGCAGCAACAGCAGCACTACCAGAACGTGCAGCAGAACACTCAGGTTCCACGCACTACCCAGGCTAACACCACTCCTGTCGGCCCAAGGGTATGCTATCACTGTGGAGAACAGGGACATTATGCTAACTTTTGTCCCCGGAGGATCCAGAACTCCACTAGTCAGAGCAACAACCAGAAGACAGGACCGCAACCAGCTCAGAATGGGAATCAGCAGCAGGCGCAGGGAAACCGTGGCCAGCAGAACTACGCCAGGGGCAAGCTCAACCATGTGGGAGCAGAAACTGCAGAAAGAGCCACAGACGTGGTAGTCGGTACGTTTCCGGTCAACTCCCAACCTGCTACAGTTTTGTTTGATTCTGGAGCTTCGCATGCTTTCATATCTGCTGATTTCGTGAAAAAGAACTTGATGCTTATGCAACCTATGGGAAATACCATGTTGGTTAGCTCACCGGGAGGAGAACTTCGGGCCACATTACGTTGTCCTAATGTAGCAATTAACATAAGGGGGGTAGACTTTTTAGCACACCCTATAGTCCTAAACTCTATCGGGATGGATCTGATTTTGTGAATGAGCTGGCTAGCAAAATTCGAAGCAGTCATACAGTGTTCTAAGCGTGCAGTTCAGTTAGTGGCTCCATCAGGAGAGAAGATTGAGTATCAGGCAATTAAGTCCTCAGAGACTGGTCAAGGTTTTGGAGGAATCAGAGAGGGTCACCAGGACCAAGGTGATACGCATGTGCAAGGTTCAGTGGAAACGTCACTTAGAAGGTGAAGCAATTTGAGAAAGAAAGGATGGCCTCAAGGCAGAATATCCATATCTCTTCCAATCTACGTCCGAATCTCGGGGACGAGATTCATTTTAAGGGGGGTAGAATTGTAACACCCTAAAAATGCCCTATTTAAAAATTAGTAATTAATTGGTTTTTATATTGAAGTGCTCATAATTAATGTAGGAAAATAAATTTTTTTGAATAATTAAAAGCAAATATAGGGTATAGAAACATTACTGTTGCATTCATGCTGATGCATTTATTTTTGATTGTTGAATTCAAATTTGAATTTGAATTTGAATTCAAATGAGTGTTTGAATAAAAGAAAAACCTTTTCTTTTTCTCTCTTTTTCCCTCTCTCTTTTCAGCCCAGCGGCCCACTCCTTCCCCTTTCTCTTTCTTTTTCCCGCGGCCCATCTTCCTTTCTTTCCTTCCTCTGCGCGGCCCAGCTACCGCGGCCCAACTCCTCCGCGCCAGCCCAGCTCCGCGCCCTTCTCTCTCTCCCTGTCACTAACCAGTGGGTCCCACTTGTCGGCCTCTCTCTTCCCTCCGCAGCGCGCGCGCTCCTCCTCCGCCACAGCCGCTGACCGCCTGGGCCCACGCGTCAGTCGCGTCTTCCTCCTCTCGCCGTGGGCGAGCCAAACTCTTCCGCGCCGCCGCCGCCGTGCTGCACCGGGACTCTCCGGCTTGGAGCGCACGCCGAGGTCTCCACCGCCCCTATATAAGTCGCCGCCAGCCCCCTTGAGCCATAATCTCCAACCCTAGCCGCCATCCAAGCTCGCAGCGCCGCGAAACCCTAGCCGCGCCGCCGCCAACGCTTAGGGCTCGCTCCAAGGCCGCATTGTCGCCGAGAGCTTGCCCCGAAGCTTCTCCGTGTGGTAAGCAACACGCCGAGGCCCTAAACCCCGTTCCTCTCGCTCTCCCGCGCTTGCTCGAGCTCGACGGAGTTCTCGCTCCGCCGCCGTGCGTCGCCAGCCGCCCTCACTGCTCAAACCTCGTCCACAACCCCCAAATCGAGTTCCCCGTTGTCTCCTCTCTCTCTAGGACCTTTTGCGGCGAGATTTGGAGCCCCGTAGCCCCCAACCGAGCTTACTCCGGCGAGGTCGCCGCCGCGCGCCGCCGCGAGCCGTCGTTCCCGGCGAGCCGAGCGCTAGATCTAACCCCGGCCGCTCGATCCAAAACCGACGGCCCAGATCTAAACCCGTTTTAAAACCCGGTCCGGTTCACCGTGGACCCGTGGACCGCGGTCTACGGCCGGTCCACGGCACAGTAGACGGTGACGTCAGCCCACGTCAGCATCCAGCCGTTGCCGTGGCGATTTTGCAAAAGAGCCCCTCTGATTTTCAAAAATCAACCCGCGGTCCAGCGCAGTTCAAAAGTATTTACAACCAAGTCCTTTTTCTTTCGGTTTAACCCCTGTCCTTTTGAAAAATCATGCCCGCCGTCCTGAAAGTTGTTTTTACGCCGCAGCCCTTGTGTTTTTATATGAAATTATGTTTTAGGTCCTTGGTTTCTTTCAAAAACACCCCTGGAAGCCTAAAACCTTTACCAGCAAGCCCCTAGGGCCCGTTTTAAGCGTAGTTTCTCCGTTTTAACTCCGATTTGAGTGATTCTCGCGCTCACGTGTTTGTAGTAAAGCGTAGAGTAACCCTAAAGCCTCCTTTTCATCTTTTGTTTATGTTTGGTGTACTGTTCTAATTAAATGTCTTGTTTGCATGTATGTGTGGATGCTTGTGTGGTGATCTATGTGAGTAGTTGCCGAGCCGTTCGAGTTCGCCGACGATCCCGTTCTCGAAGAGCAGTTGCAGCAGCAGTTCACTGAGGAAGGCAAGTATAACACGGACCATCCTTGTTACCTATACACGATTAATCACATCAATCATATGCATGTGTCTAATACTGTTAACCATTAAGGATGTTCCTAGTCTTTACCTTATTCCTTGTTACCTGGGGTTTTATGCATTATGGTTAGTCTACGCTACGCGCTGCAACCAACATTTATTTTTAATGTTAATATTGAACTAATGGTTCACTTTAATGATGATTAAAAGATGCTTTTTAGCAACATGGTTCGGGGAACTAGAGCATGTGCTGTGTGCTTTGTTCTAGTGTCTCTATAAGGTTTGATCTAGGGAATTAGAGCATGTGCTTTGTGCTTTGTTCTAATGTCTCTCCATAAGGTCCGGTTCTTAAAGCGGCAACCCAGGAACCTGTTCGCCGCCGTTGGAACTATAATGGCTCTGGTCTTGGATAATTAGCTTGTACGTCTCTAGCTCGCCAGTGGTTACCGAAAGGCGTATGTGGGGTGCATGGGTGAGAGTATAGTTTGATCCATCGAGGACGGTTTTATCCGTTGGCTATGCCCCGTTAGGCAAAGTCCCGTGATGTAAGCGCCCGATGTACGGCAGCTTCACACGTTGCGATGATTGCGCTCTCGCTCTGGACGCCATTGACCCCCTTCACATTGCGCCCTGAGCGTACGTCAATCTCGATGCCTCGGGTTATGCTGCCTATGTTGAACCAAAACGGCTACTGTGCTTGTTAGGGTGTTTTGTGAAAATCCTCGTAACATAAGTTCTTTTGGATTTACGTGACCGGCGGGTAAAGGGCGAAACCTCTGCAGAGTGTTGATCTATCATGATAGCCGTGCTCACGGACACGAGCGGCCTGGATCCTTTTTGATTAGAAGATGATATTAGTGGTTGATGTTGGTTTGTTCTATAATCACTTATACCTTATTAATGGGTTTATACTTGGGATTCTACTCATTTGTAGTAAGTTGGATGACAATAAAATGAATCAACTAAAAGTGCTAATGCAGTATAACCGTGTCAAGCCTTTTGTCCTTGCATAACCGTGTTATACTTGTTAAGTAAGATGGTTTACTTACACTTGCAACTATTCAACAAAATCCCGGATGGGTAACAGATGGAGCATTGAATGATCAGTCGCTTGCTGAGTTTCCGGAGGATCTGCCGTACTTCTAGCTGTGTTCAACCAGTCGGTGTCCCTGTGGACGTGAGGCTCTACTAGTTATGAGACGCTTAATAATATTAAGTCTTCCGCTGTGTTATTTGTTTAAGACTATGTCTTGTGCCAAACTCTGTTATAAACTATTTTATTCGAGCATTGTGTTCTCTGTGATTCAATATTTGTAATCTATATGTGTTCTGTGGACATCCTGGGCACACATATAGAAGCATTCGGATTTCTTGGAAATCTGGGTGTTACATACCCAAGACGATAATTTCAGATTGTGGTACTCAATTCGTAGCCCACTTTTGGGAGCAATTGCAACTGTCCCTAGGCACTAAACTGATCCATAGTTCAGCATATCACCCTCAGACCAATGGGCAGACGGAAAGGGTAAATCAAATACTTGAGGATATGCTTCGAGCTTGTGTTATCCATTATGGAAAGAATTGGGAGAAATGTTTGTCTCTGGCCGAATTCTCCTATAACAACAGCTACCAAGCGAGTCTTAAAATAGCACCTTTCGAAGCCTTATATGGTAGAAGATGTCGGACCCCGTTGTGTTG
The DNA here is from genome assembly GCA_015342445.1 of Digitaria exilis. Lineage (NCBI taxonomy): Eukaryota > Viridiplantae > Streptophyta > Magnoliopsida > Poales > Poaceae > Digitaria > Digitaria exilis. Next base: position 28,732 of record JACEFO010001245.1, read on the forward strand.
GTCCCAGGCAGGCGAGAGGTATACCTATGGCCCTGACCTTGTAAAGGAAGCAGAGGAAAAGGTTAGAATCATCCGTGAAAATTTGAGAACCGCCCAGTCACGGCAAAAGAGTTACTTTGATCAACGGCGGAAGCCACTTCAATTTGAAGTCGGCGACCACGTGTATCTCAAGGTCTCCCCGACCAAGGGTGTGCAAAGATTTGGATTAAAGGGAAAGCTTGCACCTCGTTACATCGGCCCATATGAAATTACTCAACAATGTGGACCGGTAGCATACCGTTTGAAGCTTCCCGAGAAGCTCTCAGCCGTGCACGACGTTTTCCACGTTTCCCAACTCAAGAGGTGTTTACGTGTTCCGACCGAAGTTGTTGAACCAGAAGAACTCTCGGTTGAACCGGATCTCTCTTATGATGAGCATCCCGTTAAAATCCTCGATGAGAAAGAGAGACAAACACGAAGGAAAGGAGTTAAAATGTACAAAATTCAGTGGAGTCATCACTCCGAAGACGAAGCCACGTGGGAAACCGAGGACTATCTCAAGAAGAATTTCCCCGACATTCTTTCGTAAGCCAAAGGTACTTTCCCCACTGTGTTCTTAAGTTTAATCGAATCTTGGGACGAGATTCCTTTTAAGGGGGGTAGGCTGTGACATCTCTGATGTCAAAAGAATTAAAAGTACACTTAAAACCAATGCAAAAGGGAATTATGGGGTGGAACTCAAAAATCCATCAAAAATTCAAATAGAAATTCAAAAACAAGGGTTGTTTGACGCCCAACTGAAATCTCAAAAATTTCGTACTAAACTTGAAAATATCCAAAAATAAAAGTTGTTAGTCATCACAAATAAGGCCTAGTCACTGTTTGGAACTTTTGAAAATTTTGCACTTTAGTCCCTCAAAAACTCGAAATACAGTTCTGGGCACCTTTTTGAAATTGGGTTGTTTGAGCTTGAAAAATTTGAAATTTCAGGTTCATCCCAAAATGAAAGTTGTGTTCCACCTCTCAAACTCCAACTTTTATTTTCACACGTTTTCATGTTCAGTTCAAATTTTTGGAGAAAATTCGAAAGTGGCACAGAAGCTCCACGGGCGCCCAACAGTGGCCCTGGCGCGCCCCTGCTCCGGCCGGGAGCCGGCCGCCACGTGGCCGGCGAGCGGCGGAGGCCGCGCCGAGCTGGCCGAGCCGCGGCATCGAGTGGCGCTTGTCGCCTTGCGCTTGTCCGACTTCTTCCCGAGCCATCACGTCGCCAGCAACGTCGCGCTTCGCCTCGCGCCGCGCGAACGCCATCATGGCGGGTGGAGCGCCGCCGTGGCCGCGCGCTCGCGCGCGACGCGCAGAGCTCCTCCGTGGGGATTCCATCCCGCTACGCGCCATGGGCACTATGGAGGATCCCTGCAGCGTATCCCAGCGCCCACGCCACGATCCTCCTCGCCCAACCGTCGCGCGCGCTCTGTTCGAGCTCGGGCGGGCTTCAATGGCGCGTCGCGTCGCTGTCGCTCCGCTCGCACGCTCCCGAGGCAGCACGACCCCGCTCTAGCGTGCCAAGGCACTCACCCGAGCCACTCACACACTCCCCTAGCTCGCGAACTTCTCCAGTTCGCTCCCTCGCGTCTCGCTCTGTCGTCTTCAACCTCGCGCCGCGCGGACCGAGCCGAGATTCGAGACGAAATTCGCCCTCCACTCTCCTCCATTCCCAAATTCCTCGCGCTCAGAGCTAGACCTCTACCCTAGCTCCATTTCCCCCCACTTCTCTCGAGCTATCATCGCTTCTCCGGCGAGAAATCGAGATTTCCCCCAAATCTCCATTTTCGGCCGCCGGAGCACCCTCACGTCGAGACCCTACGCCGAGCCGTCCCCGAGGTCAACCGAGCACGCCAACAGCTTCCCCGAGCTCCACTGGTGCTCTAGGACCCCTCAAACCCCGACGAGACCCACCGACCTCGCCGGAATCGAGCTCGCGGCGGCCGCACCGCCACCGCACGTCGCCGGCGAACTCTGAGCATCCCCCGGCCTCCCAACCGTCACCAATCGACTCGTGGTGAGCCCCTGGTTCTTTTCCCCCACTTCCCCGACCCTAGCTCGCCGTCGTTTGGCCGGCGCAACTCCGGCGACGAGCCGAGGACCATAGTTCATCGTCTTCGTTTTTCCAGGGTTCCCAGTGTAAAAGTCAGGGGCCTGTTCGCGAAGTTTTAAAAGTTCTAGGGTCTCCAGCGTAAAAAGATTCTTAAACCTAGATCTAGTTTTCCCGAATCTTGTAAAATCCGTTAAAAATCGTACAAAAATCAGAAAAATGCACAAAAATACTCTCTGGACTCGTGAGATTGTAAACTCCAATCTCATTTAAGCATGTTTATACTTTTGGTGAACCAATTTTGAATTAAAATTCAAATTGTGAATTTAGAAACTTGTGCACCATTTCAAATCCAGAGCTTCGCTAGGGCTCAGCTTTGGATATGTTGTTTGCATTGACTTTGGACACCTTGTGTCCAAAGGGGACCTAAAAATATGGACTGTAGCTTCAATTATGAATTAAAATGTGTTTCCTGTATTTTGTAGTCCAGAAATTGTTAAAAATAATCCATGCAGTGAAAAATCACCATTTCTCGCCAGAGGAATAAAAACTTGTTAGCACATCTGTTAAAAATGCAAAAATTAATTTTTTGCTCTGTTTAGACTAGCAAATAAATAGTTATGTGTTTTCGGATAGAAATTTATTGAGGACTGTCCAAGGGTTATTTTGAGCCACCACTTGGCCAGAGCCCTCCTTGTACTCATGACTAGCTCTGGTAGGAAAATTTCCGGATTTGGATGTATTTTCAATTTTATATGAATTTATTTCATTCCTGCAGGCAGCTGTTTAATTTATTTTTAATAAATTCTGTGTAGCTCAGATTTAGCTAAATTTTGGAGTGAGCCTAACTCTTATACTCCAGTAGCTGTCATAAAGTTTATAGATAAAAGGGATGAACAGAACATGAGAAACAAAAATGAGAAGGAATTAAAGTGGAATTGAATTATATAAAAGAATAAACCTTTTTGATGATTAGTTAGAATAAAATAAGGAAAGTCTAAAATTCCAAGAACAGCACCCAAACTTCAATTAATAAATAGAAATTCTTTTATATATGTACACAATCACCATCCCCGCCGACGAGGAAGGAATCCCGGAGGGAGGTGCCGGCGAAGGACCGATCAACCCGGAGGCTAACCCCCAACTAGAGCAAGAAGGCAAGCCCCGGAGCATAACCTAACCTTTAAAGTTTATGCATCTATGAATTCCCTATGCTTGTGCATTTACGTTTCAAGGAGTTGATTGAATACCTTAGCTGCACATTCCTAGTACCTATGACTTGCAACACTAGTATGAAAGGATCGATAGGGCATTGCTTTAGGTCCGTTACAAGTCGAGTGATTTCCTGTCACTCGCGAGACATAGGAGTTGCTTGCCTTTACTTATGTTGGAATCATAAGGATTGATGGGCGGGGTGATAGATGTAGATCTCCCGTCCGTGTATGATAATTGATTTAAGGTCGAAACGTGTGGTTGAGTGTGTCAAGTATTTGAACGTACCACATGCATGTCGATATATGGGAATCGGTAAGCCCGGTACCAGATTGAAGCAGCTAGGGCCGATAGCCATCTCTCCTTGGAAACTTTTGTTTCCCCTACCGTACACTTGTGGATATATGCGTGAGACTGTGAGTGAAGCAGTAAACCTTTATCCTAAGGAAGTGGACCCGGTTCCGAATTGTGGATCGATGGGAAAGGTTGGGAAGTGCTTGTACCTTTTATAGCAAGCATTATCCGTGTGTGTTGGGTTTCCCCTGGCCAGGTAGCAAAATTCGGTTCGAACTGTCCGCTTCTCGCGGTTAATGAGACTGCTTGACCGCCTGGCTGCATTGAGTAACAAGTGGAACTATGAGATTGATGAATTTGTGGTATGAAATAAATTGTATTGCACCACTTGTATGCTTAGAAAGGATGCTAATCTAGGATGGTTAAATCTACTAGAATATGATGCTAAAACATGAAAGCAAGGACCTACTCTTAGTTGCTTTTTGGCAAACAAACCCACCAGCCAAAAGCCTCTCATGTCTAGATGTCGGTGATGTAGTTTTCACCCGAAGGGTAAGCCTTGCTGAGTATTAGTATACTCAGCCTTGCTTGTGGCTTTTATTTACAGGTACAATGTTGGATGTGGCGGTCGATGCCATGACTTGGCCTACCCAGGTTCCCCCTGGATGGCACATCGAGTGGGTTCCGTCCTCTGCTGAGGAACGGGAGGAGTAGCACCGTGGCAGGCTTCAGCATGGTGTTACTTGTATCGTTGTTAGTTTTTATTCCGCTGCAATGAACTACTTTATTTCCGCTGCAAGAATTTGATACTCTGATTTAAATTTCGAACTTGGTTTGTAATAACTTTGAGATACCCCCTTTATGTATGTTAAATTTGTGGAATGTTGTAATCTCTGGAACTCACCTTCGTGTGGGCGTGCTGTTGTTTCGATCGAGAAAAGTACGTGGTTAAATCGGGTTTAATCCGACGGCGCTCCAGCTTATTCCGGATTAAGTGCCTGACTACTTGATTAGTGGTCCCGGGGTACTTAACTTGGAATAATTTCGGAGTGGTCCACCACACGTTCGAGTTCGCCGACGATCCCGTTCCTGAAGAGCAGGTGCAGCAGCAGTTCACTAAGGAAGGCAAGTATAACACGGACCATCCTTGCTACCTATACACCGGTTAATCACACAAATCATATGCATGTGTCTAATATTGATATGCACTAAGGATGTTCCTAGTCTTTACCTTATTCCTTGTTTACCTAGGTTATATACATTGTGGTTAGTTTATGCTACGCGCTGCAACCAACATTTAATTTTATGTTAGTGTGGAATTAATTGTTCACTTCAATTATGATTAAAAGGTGCTTTTTAGCAACATGGTTCGGGGAACTAGAGCATGTGCTGTGTGCTTTGTTCTAGTGTCTCTATAAGGTTTGGTCTAGGGAATTAGAGCATGTGCTTCGTGCTTTGTTCTAATGTCTCTCCGTAAGGTCCGGTTCTTAAAGCGACAACCCAGGAACCTGTTTGCCGCCGTTGGAACTATAATGGCTCTGGTCTTGGATAACTAGCTTGTACGTCTCTAGCTCGCCAGTGGTTACCGAAAGGCATAAGTGGGGAACATTCGTGAGAGTATAGTTTGATCCATCGAGGACGGTTTTATCCGTTGGCTATGTCTCGTTAGGCAAAGTCCCGTGATGTAAGCGCCCGATGTACGGCAGCTTCACACGTTGCGATGATTGTGCTCTCGCTCCGGACGCCATTGACCCCCTCATGTTGCGCCCTGAGCGTACGTCAATCTCGATGCCTCGGGTTATGCTGCCTATGTTGAACCAAAACGGCTACTGTGCTTGTTAGGGTGTTTTGTGAAAGTCCTCGTAACATAATTTCTTTTGGATTTATGTGACCGGCGGGTAAAGGGCGAAACCTCTGCAGAGTGTTGATCTATCATGATAGCTGTGCTCACGGTTACGAGCGGCCTGGATCCTTTTTTATTAGAAGATGATATTAGTGGTTGATGTTGGTTTGTTCTATAATCACTTATACCTTATTAATGGGTTTATACTTGGGTTCTACTCATTTGAAGTAATTTGGATGATAATAAAATGAAACAACTAAAAGTGCTAATGCAGTATAACCGTGTCAAGCCTTTTGTTCTTGCATAACCCGTGTTATACTTGTTGAGTAAGATGGTTTACTTACACTTGCAACTATTCAACAAAATCCCGGATGGATAACAGATGGAGCATTGAATGATCAGTCGCTTGCTGAGTTTTCAGAGGACCTGCCGTACTTCTAGCTGTGTTCAACCAGTCGGTGTCCCTGTGGACTTGAGGCTCTACCTAGTTAAGACGTTTAATAATATTAAGACTTCCGCTGTGTTATTTGTTTAAGACTATGTCTTGTGTTAAACTCTGATGTAAACTATTTTATTCGAGCATTGTGTTCTCTATGATTCAATATTTGTAATCTATATGTGTTCTGTAGACATCCTGGGCACACATGTGGAAGCATTCGGATTTCTTGGAAATTTGGGTGTTACAGTTCTCCAAGATAGATCTCAGATCGGGCTATCATCAGATGAGAATTCGGGTGACACACATCCCCAAGACAGCTTTCACTACCCGGTATTGCTTGTATGAGTTCACAGTTATGTCCTTTGGATTGACTAATGCACCGGCCTACTTCATGTATTTGATGAACAGCGTGTTCATGGATTATCTCGACAAGTTCGTTGTGGTGTTTATTGATGATATTCTGGTTTTCTTCAAGAATGAGGAAGAGCATGAGGAACACTTGAGGTTAGTGATGCAGAGACTCCGAGAGCATCAACTGTATGCCAAGTTAAGCAAGTGTGAATTCTAGCAGAAGGAGGTGTCATTCTTGGGCCATGTGTTGTCAAATGGAGGTGTCGCAGTTGATCCGAAGAAGGTCAGAGATGTTCTCAACTGGATCCCACCGTAGAATGTCAGTGAGATCAGGAGTTTCCTCGGAATGGCAGGCTACTATCGGCGTTTCATTGAGGGATTCTCCAAGATTGCCAAGCCCTTGACATCATTGCTAGAGAAGAATGCCAAGTTCGTGTGGGCACCGCAGTGCCAAGCTAGTTTTGAGGAGTTGAAGAAAAGGCTGACCACTGCACCAGTATTGGTACTGCCAGATGTTACTAAGAGCTTCTCAGTGTATTGTGATGCGTCTCATCAAGGATTGGGATGTGTACTCATGCAGGAGGGCAGAGTTGTGGCATATGCATCCAGAGAGTTGAGGAGACATGAGCTGAACTATCCGACACATGATCTGGAATTGGCAGCCATGGTACACGCATTGAAGATCTAGAGGCATTATTTGATTGGGCACAAGTGCGACATCTATACCAACAACAAGAGTCTTAAGTATGTGTTCACGCAATCCGAGTTGAATATGAGGCAATGTCGTTGGCTTGAGAAGATCAATGACTTTGAGCTAGAGATTCATTACCTTCCAGGAAAGGCTAACTTGGTGGCCGATGCTTTGAGTAGAAAGAGTTATGTGAATGTGCTGACGAGACAGAATTTGCCGGAACAGCTTAGCTGGGAATTCGAACGCCTGAACTTGGGTATGGTAGCCAACGTGACTGAGCTAGAAGTGGAGTCAACTCTTGAACAAGAAATCTGAAACGGACAATTGGAGGATGAGGAAATCAAGGAATTGATAAAGAAGGTTGGGACAGATAAAGCGCCAGGATTCCGATTGGATGATTAAGGAACAGTGTGGTATGGTAACAGAATAGTGGTGCCAGATCAGTAGCATATCAAGGATGTTATCTTACGGGAGGCGCACGAGTCAGCATATTCCATTCACCCGGGAAGTACCAAGATGTACTTGGACCTCAAGGAAAGATTTTGGTGGTATGGTTTGAAGCGCGATATTGCAGCACACGTAGCTCTTTGCGATGTATGCCAAAGAGTCAAGGCCGAACATCAGAGACCGGCAGGTTTGCTTCAGCCTATGAAGATACTAGAGTGGAAATGGGAAGAAGTGGGTATGGACTTTATAACAGGACTGCCCCGCACACAGAGAGGTTATGATTCTATATGGGTGATAGTGGACCGATTGACGAAGGTGGCTCATTTTATTCCGGTGAAGACTACATATTCCGGTGCCAAACTAGCAGAGTTGTATATGCAGCTGATTGTATGTTTGCATGGGGTACCGAAGAAGATAGTGTCAGGCCAAGGCAGTCAGTTTACGTCACACTTTTGGCGCAAGTTACATGAGTCCATGGATACTGTGGGGGTCGTGGATTAGGGGGCCCACTATCAATACGCCAGCGAACGGCGCGTTAACAGAAGAAGACCCCGGCAACTCCAGCGGCAAACAGGTCGGAAGGTTCCGTCTCGCCCGACCCTCTGAGAGTCCCGAGGGCGCGAGGACGTGAGCTCCCCGCTTTACCCGGCCTTAGCCTGCTCCGGACGACCCGCGGGCTGGAGGGGTCGGGCGCGTCCATCTCGCTCGACCCCCGACCCCCGGGTCGGATAGGCAGACCCCCGCGACGGGTCCTGCCTGTCGATAAACACTCACGGCGGAAAAGGGGGGGACTCTTGATGATCCTCCCCAGGTCAATCTGACTTGAGCAGACGAAGGCGTGCGGCTAACGCTTTCTCCCGATCGACACCCGACATCACCTGCTCGCCTGTCATCTGCAAAAGCTGATCTGCGACCCATACGCTAGGGAAAAGGTAGCTGCATGCGCGCTGCTGCGCTAGCGGCCAAGAAGGAAGCTACCGCGAAGCTGCTGATGGGAAGGTGAAGGACACGCGGCGATCAAGGAGAGGGTTGCCAAGACGCACTAGGCCGACAGTGCGCAACCACCGGGGGCATCCGACCCTCGGGGGGGGGGGTAGATAGGTAAAATAACATGGTAAAGTTGTTCTCCCCTTGAACTATAAAAGGGGAGGGCGTCCCTACGAGAAGGAGGATACATAGATACACACAGGAGAAATCCTTTTCAATCTCTAGAGCACTAAGTCCCCTACACGCACACTTCATACACACAAGGCTTGAACCGGCCTTCGCTGTAATCCGCCGCCAAGAGAGCAATAAGATTCGGAGATCGTTTCACTGGACGTAGGGATCGCTCCCGAACCAGTATAATCCTCTTTGTCTTGCGTCTCTTGAACCATTCTCCACCGAGACGTGCGTATTCTGTGATCAACACTCGCCGGCGTGAGGTACCCCGTGTGCCACCCGCCGACAGTTGGCGCGCCAGGTAGGGGCCTGCGCACGTCTACGTCTTCTTCGACACCCGGTGCGAGATGGCTGGTCTCGGTGACCATCAGCTCAGGTTGGGCGCGACCATTCGCTTCGGCAGCCTCGAGTTCCTCGTGAACGAGATGCCAGGCGCTTGTGGCGACGTGCCCCGCCTCGTCCTTGTTGACAACCCTAGCCGCCCGGCCACCCGCGCGGGACACGTCCTCTGTGGGGGCCCGGTGGTGCTCGCGGCCGCTTCGAGAAAGGCTGCGATGACTGAGAGCGCCGTTTCTCGGAGCTCAATCGAAGTTTCCCGGGTGGGGCGCAAACGAATCATGCACCACCTGGGCGAAAGCAACGACCTAACCAAAATGCCCCACGGGAGGCGTTCGGGTTCGCCCTCGTCACCGGGCCCCAAAGGCTAGGTGACCAAGAGGGTCGACGCGAACTCACGAAAAGGGAGGGCGGTAGCTTTTCCCTTTGGGCTGAAGAACGCGTCACAAACTTTCTCCGACTTGGCGCCGTGCCAGGCTTGGAAATGCCTCGAAAGGCAACACGCCAAGGTACGTCTGCTGAGGTACGAAGGCATCTTAGGGCGTCACTCGTCTCCGGACGGCGTGACCGCCTTGAGTGAGCCAGAGTAGGAGAAGGGTCTGAAAGCGCACATCCCTCCAAGGATGCGCACGCACTGCCCCACGCGGGAGTGCTTCACCGTGGTTCCCCCGGATGACGCAACGAACGGGGCGAACGCGGCCGAGATCCGGCTCATGCCAGAGCAGATCGCGGCAAAGCAGCAAGAGCTGGAGGATATGCGGCTCGCCATCGAGATAGAGCAGGCCCAGCTTGACGCGAGCTTGGAACAGTCCGCTCGGGCGCGTGCCTGCGAGGTGAGCCAAAGGATCGAGACCAACGCCGATGGCTACCCTCTCTTCGACCGGGAGAGCCAGTGCATCGCGGCGGCTACGCTGCTCAGCAGGCTGCTGCCACAGCCATCCACCCCCGAGGAACGCTGGATCTAGAACGGGCTGAGGACGCTCCTTGAGCATGCTGTAGTGTGGCAGGCGGCGAGCTCCATGGGAAGAAGGCGGCACTCTGCCGGAAACTCGCGCTCTCCCAACCCCATCAATAGGAAGAGGCCGGCCGAGGGCTCCCGACGGGACCCTCCAGACATGGAGGCAGCAAGGGTTCAGAACCGGCTGGGCCCCGACCGAGACGTGTGACACACCATCGAGGCTCGGCGTCGGGACAGGTCAGAGGAGCCGGAGGATCGGGTTCCCCGCATCAGGCATCGTCGGCGCGAGGCATACGATGGGACGGAAGAGGAGCAGGATTCGAACTCCGACTCCGACTCCCGACGCGGCCGCTTTCTCCCACGAGATTCGCACCGTAGCAATTCCCCCGCGGTTCCGCCTCCCCGCCAACTTCAGCAAGTATGACGGGGAGACAGACCCCTCGGTCTGGCTGGACGACTTCCGGCTCGCATGCCGAGCGGGAGGGTCTTCTGATTACAAAGTCATCATACGAAACCTCCCCCTGTACTTGGCAGAGCCAGCTCGTGCGTGGCTCGAGCGCTTGCCAAAGGGGAAGATCCGAACCTGGGCAGACCTGAGGGGTATGTTCGTCGGGAATTTCCAAGGCACTTGCGCACGCCCGGGCAAGGTCTGGGACCTCAAGAGGTGCAAGCAGAGGCACGGGGAGACCCTGCGCGATTACTTGCGTCGGTTCTCTCGGCAGTACTACAACCTCCCGGACGCCACTGATGCCGATGCCATCGCTGCGCTGATGGGAGGCACCAAGTGCCGACCCTTGGTCAATCGGATCGGCAGGGAGTGCCCGAAGACGATCAAGGAGGTCCTCGACATGGCTACTAAAGAAGCGCAAGGAGAGAAAGTCGTACTGGCGTATTTTCCCGAAGATGGAGGGAAGAAGAAGCGCGAGGAGACCGCCGACGAGGCAGGACCATCAGGCTACCGAGAGAAGAAGAAAAAGAAGAAGAAGGAGAAGCGGGTCGAGTTCATCGCCGTCGCAGACCCCAAGCCCTCCCGACCCCAGGGTCGGATGCCGCAAGGCCAAAGACGGGATGACCGACCCCAAGGGCGACGACCCAACGAGGTGTGACATCTCTGATGTCAAAAGAATTAAAAAGTGCAATTAAAATCAATACAACAGGGAATTGGGTTGAAATTCAAAAATTCGTCAAAAATTCAATTATAATTCAAAAACAAGGGTTGTTTGGCACCCAACTAAAACTTAAACATCTCGGACAGCCCTTCGCGACAACCTCGCCACGGCGTTCGCGCCGATCGGTGACCCTCGAGCGGGAATGTCCGTCACGATCGAGGTTAGCCGTAAAAATCCGTCCCGATCGAGCTATGTCCGTGACGATCGAGCCTAGTCAGTATGTCCGTGACGATCGAGCCTAGTCAGTATGTCCGTGACGATCGAGCTATGACCGTGACGATCGAGCCTAGCCGGTAGTTTCCGTCACGATTCGAGGCTGCACGACAGGACCCTCGAGGCCCCGCCGTCCGTCGCGCTCGAGGCTCCGCAGCCAAGCTCGAGGACTTACCCTCGAGCGACGTTCCGTCACCCTCGAGGCTCCGCAGCCAAGCTCGAGGACTCACCCTCGAGCGACGTTCCGTCACCCTCGAGGCTCCGCAGCCAAGCTCGAGGACTCACCCTCGAGCGACGTTCCGTCACGCTCGAGGCTTCGCAGCCAAGCTCGAGGGGGGGGCACTCACCCTCGAGTGGCGTTTCCGACCATTCGAGGCTCGGCAAGCTCGAGCTTGCGGTTCAAGCTCGAAGCGCCGTAGCGCCTGGTCGAAGTGCCCGGTCCAAGCTCGGAAGTTGTGTCCCGCACCTCAAACTCCAACTTTTAATTTTACACGTTTCGAAGTTCAGCTCAAATTTTTGGAGAAAGTTCAAAAGGGGCAAAGAGCTCCACGGGGCTGCCAGCTCGCCCCTGGCGCGCTCTGCTCCGGCCGGAGTCCGGCCGCCACGTGGCCGGCGTGTGGCGGAGACCGCGTCGGGTCGGCCGAGCTGTGGCGGCAGCTAGCTTTTGTCCTCACGCGTTTGTCCAAGCCTTCCGTACCGTCACTTCGCGGGCGACGGCGCACTGCTGCCTCGCGCCGCGGAGCGCCATCATGGCAAGCTCGCTCGGCACTGGTCGCAGCCGCGCAGCGCCGCCCCGCAGTCGCGATGCTCGCTCGCTACGCGCCAAGGAGCACTGTGGAGGATCCCCAGCGATCACGCCACAATCTTCCTCGCCCAATCGTGTCGCGCACGCTCTGTTCGAGCTCGCCGCGCCATCAATGGCGACCGCGACAGCCACCCACGCGCTCGCACGCTCCCGAGGCCGCACAGTGCCTCCCTTGCGTGCCCAAGCACTCCACCGCGCACTCCCACCCCTCCTCTCACTCGCTCACTTGGTCATTTCCACTTCCCCGCGCTCGCTCGGTCTTCTTCCTCCTCGCGACGCGCAAGCCGAACCCAAGCTCTTCGCGAAATTCCTCGTCCACGCTCCACCATTCCCCAATCCATCCCGCACGGAGCTAGTCCACTCCACCAGCTCCAAAACCCCCAACTTTCCCCAAGCTATTGTCCCTTCTCCGGCGAGAATTTGCGATTTCCCCAAATCGCGAATTCCGGCCGTCGAAGCACCCGCACGTCGAGACCCTACTCCGAGCCGTCCCCGAGCTTCCTCGAGCACGCCATTAGCTTCCCCAAGCTCTGCTGGTGCTCAAGGACCTCTCCCCCCTCCGCGAACGACCCCGAGCTCGCCGGCGTAGAAGCCGCGGCGGCCGCGCCGCCACCACCTCGTCGCCGGCGAAACTCCGACCATCCCCGGCCTCCCAACCGTCCCCAAACGACTCGTGGTGAGCCCAGGAAGCTTTTCCCCCACTTCCCCGAGCCTAGTTCGCCGCCGTTTGGCCGGCGCAACTCCGGCGAGGTCCCAGGGACCCAAGTTCATCGTCTACCTTTGTTTAGGGGTCTCTGCGCAAAAGTCCAGGGACTCGTTCGCGAAGTTTTGAAAGATCTAGGGTTCTCTGCGTAAACAGATTCTTAAGTCTAGGTTTGATTTTTCCCGAAACTTGTAAAATCGATTAAAAATCGTACAAAAATCGGAAAAATGCACAAAAATACTCCCTGGATTCGTGAGAGTCTAAATTACAATCTCTATTAGACATGTTTGTACTTTTGACGAACTGTTTTTGAATTAAAATTCAAACAAGGAAAATCTAAAGTTATGCACCATTTCAAATCCAGAGCTGCGCTAGGGTTGAGCTTTGGATATGTTGTGTATAGTGGCTTTGGACAGCTTGTGTCCAAAGAAGACCCAAAAATATGATGTTTAGCTCCTTTTATGAATTAAAATAGGTTTTCTGTCTTTTTGCAGTGCAGAAATCATTAAAAATAATATGTGCAGTGAAAAATCACCATTCTGCTCCTGAGAGCTTAAAACTTGTTGGAACACATGTTAAAAATGAAAAACTTAATTTTTGCTCTGTTTAGGATGGCAAATAATTAAATATGTGTTTTTGGTTAGAAAATCATTGAGGATCACCCAAGGGTTATTTTGAGCCACCACTTGGCCAGAGCCCTCCTCATACTTATGCTTAACTTTGGTAGGGAGATCTCCTGAAATGGTTGAATTTTCAATTTTATATGAATTAAATTCATTTCTGCTGGCAGCAACTTGTTAGATTTTTAATAAATTATGTGTAGCTCGAAATTAGCTAAATTTTGGAGTGAGCTTAGCTCTTATACTCCAGTAGCTGCCATAAAGTTTATAGATAAAAATGATGAACAGAAATGGAGAAACAAAAATGCGAAGTAATCTAGATGGAAATCGATTTATATAAAAGAATAAACCTTTTTGTAGTTAGATAGAATAAAATAAATGGAATCTGAAATTCCAGAACAGCCACCCTAAGTTATGCATATCATGTACAAGGCGCTATCCCAGACGGCGACTACACCCTCATCCCCGCAGACGAGGAAGAAGCCCCGGAGCCCGGTGCCGGTGCAGACGTGAACAACCCGGAGGCTAACTCTCAGTCCGAGCAAGAAGGCAAGCCCCGGAGCATGACCTAACCTTTACCAAAATATGCACTTTGAATTCTCTATGTTTGTGCATTTACGTTCAAGGAGTTGATTGAATACCTTAGCTGCACATTTCCTAGTACCCATGACTTGCAATACTAGTTTGAAAGGGATCGATAGTGCATTGCTATAGGTCCGTTACAAGTCGAGTGATTTCCTGTCACTCGCGAGACATAGGGATTGCTTGTCTTTACTTATGTTGGAATCATAAGGATTGACGGGCGGGATGATAGATGTAGATCTCCCGTCCGTGTATGATAATTGGTTAAGGTCGAAATGTGTGGTAGAGTGTGTCAAGTTTTTGAACGTACCACATGCATACCGGTATATGGGAGCCGGTAAGCCCGGTACTAGATTGAAGCAGCTAGGGCCGATAGCCATCTCTCCTTGGAAACTTGTTTCCCCTGCCGTACACTTGTGGATATATGCGTGATGCTGTGAGTGAAGCAGTAAACCTTTATCCTAAGGAAATGGACCCGGTTCCGAATTGTGGATCGATGGGAAAGGTTGGGAAATGCTTGTACCTTTTATAGCAGGCAGAGTATCCGTGTGTGTTGGGTTTTCCCTGGCCAGGTAGCACAAATTCGGTTCGAACTGTCCGCTTCTCGCGGTTAATGAGACTGCTTGACCGCCTTGCTACATCGAGTAATAAGTGGAATTATGAGATCATGAACTCGTTCTATGAATAACTTGTATTGCACCACTTGTATGCTTAGAGAGGATGCTAATTTAGAATGGTTAAATTTACTAGAATATGAAGCTAAAACTTGAAAGCAAGGATCTACTTTAGTTGCTTTTTGGCAAACAAACCCACCAGCCAAAAGCCTCTCATTGTCTAGATGTCGGTGATGTAGATTTCACCCGACGGGTAAGCCTTGCTGAGTATTAGTATACTCAGCCTTGCTTGTGACATTATTTTACAGGTATCATTTTGGATGTGGATGCTATGACTTGGCCCGTCCAGGTTCCACCTGGCTGGCACATCGAATGGGTCCCGTCCTCTGGCGAGGATCGGGAGGAGTAGCTTCGTGGCAGGCTTCAGCACGGAGTTATTTGTACCGCCGTTAGATTATTTACTTCCGCTGCAATGAACTTCTAATTTCAGTTGTTATGAACTTTCAAATTCCGCTGCAAGACTTGTACTCTGATTTTATTCAACTCGGTTTGTAATAACTAGGTTACCTATGTGCGTGATTTAATTTGTGGAATGTTGTAATCTCTGAAACCCGCCTTCGTGTGGGCGTGCTGTTGTTTCGATCGGGAAAAGTACGTGGTTTAATCGGGTTTAATCCGACGGCGCTCCAGCTTATTCCGGATTAAGTGCTTGACTACGTGATTAGTGGTCCAAAGGTACTTAACTTGGAATAATTTCGGAGTGGAACCGCCACAGCTGGCATCAGAGCCGAAACAGCGCACCGGAGAGAGCAACAGACCTTTAATAAACAATTTTTGAATAAAATTTGCCAACTCGTGCTTCCGACGCGTTTTGCGAAGGAAGGTTATCTTAGGACCGCTAAGGATGTTACCTAGAACGTGAAGCCTATGTGGGATAAGGGATCACGATATGATAGGTGGCAAATAGTATATTATACTGACTTCCAGCACATTTCATTCTGTCATTTACTTTACGCAATGGTGGGCGCAAGGTACGGCGATTGCTGTAACGTACCACGGCACTATATGAAAATATAGTGGCGGCACATAGTCAATACGCTGTGATGGCGTATGAAACTAGAATAGGATGGTGGGCGCAAGGTACGGCGATTGCTGTAGCGTACCACGGCATCATATGCAAATATGATGGCGGCACAAAGTCAATACGCTATTTCAATAGCGTATGAAACTGTCAATATGTTGCTTTGGTGACATATGAACATTGCCCGTTCAATGTTAAACGTTCGGGTGCCACCTCTATAGTGGGTGGTAATGAATGGAGACGCTTTCGTGAGTGCTGGCACGAAAGGTTGATTATACATGCTCTGGAATGGAATTTTCTGCAGGTACACTAACCACGATTCCGTAAGATGAACGGTTAGAAAAGTTCGGCTAGTTAATATAGGGAGAGACGGATATTGCCTAGCCACCGGCACTAACTTCGTAAGCCAAAAGTTATTGGCATGTGTGTTGGCGAGAACGAATAGGCCGCTCATGCATTGCATCTCACTGAATTGACATGGATTTTAATAAGTGACCGAATCGAACCGCCATCAAAGGAATTGAAATCACAACCCAAAAAAATCCTGCTGAGAACAATCTGTTGCACCCTTAATTCGAAACTGAAAACGTTGTCGAACGAAAAAGTGTTCAACACGAAAGTTGTCATAAATATTATGGAGTAAATGCTGGAGAAATTTCAACGAAATGGTTCAGTAAAATTGGAGTTATGCTAAAAATGGTAACCCCCTGTCTGCTGGAATTTCTGGGGACAGTGAGATAAAAATTGAATTTTTACACCATCTTAACGACAGTTTCTGCTCAAACCTCCAAAATGAAACTTGTTAGGAATTACTTAAACAATGTCCTGGCCAAATTTGGGAATTTTTGAGCTTGTAGATTTCGAGTTTTGAAATTTTTACCACCCTGCACAGAATCTGTTCTTATTCTTTGGCGCTACCCGGTGCTCACGCCCTCGCTTGCCTAACGACTGTCTTTCCTGATTGCTTGGATGGGAGTGCTTCC
>JACEFO010001246.1:0-36791 GCA_015342445.1 Digitaria exilis
AGCTAGTTAGATGCTAAACCATTCGTTTTGCGAATTCGCCATCTCTAGGGGAGCTCCTAAATGAGTTCGTACTCTAAATTTTAGAAGCCAGGTAAAAAAACACCTCTCCATTGGGGCTTCTAAACTCCCTCCTATTTTATATACCTCTTCTAAATTTAGTCCTCTAGATTGTGGAGTCTCCCATTCCTCCTCCCAAACCATGGATCCACCATTTTCATGCCCCACTAGTGTATGAATGCATGTCCCCACCCATTTTCATGCTCTTAGTGCAGATCGAGCATGTCTGATCGCTGTGGTCACTCAAACAAGAATTGTTGCCAGCCAGCTTAGTGACACCGTAATATTTGAAACACTTAAGTCGCCAAGAGGTCGATTATGAGTACTACATGAAAAAAAGAACTTCAACATTCAGTGATATACTACGAATTGCTGATTTGAAGTATTTTCTTTTATTGTGATCTCCACTTTCTACGGTTCAAAGTTGTGGAAAAAAATGCTCTTGCAAATAGGGGGCTACAGGATATGTTTACTTCATATACCTTGTTGATTTCCTCAAACAAGCAATAGCATTCAGACCTCTGAAGCGAAGTTCAGTAATTTGCGATAACGCCTGGAAGAAACGAACGTAAGAATGACCAATTATTCATCAAATATTGTAAATATGGGGTACAATTTAGCATCAAAATCCCTAGCATAGAAGTCTATATCTCTACCCCTCTCCGGCTCAACGTAATTTTTCTATTGCTCATAGAAAATTTCTTTCGAAGTCTCAAATCCTAAATCTAAATCCCAATTACCTGTTATGTCGTATAAAAGATCTATCCTAATAACAGTACAATCAATATACTGTCAATTATATTACTGTCATTGTTGTAATATAGGAAGTACTAATTAAGGTATTATATACTGTATAGTGCATCACTAACACAGTCTAAATCGATGATATATATACCGATTTTTATAAAAACAGACATAGACAAACTGTAAGAGTTCACTTAAACACATACATATAACATCCTGGAGGTTTGTAAAAAGTGAAGATAGAGAACTATGAATGGGAAAATAATAATATTTAGAGTAATGAGGTTTATAAAAAGTGAATAAAAAATATGAATGCGAAAATAATAATATTTAGAGTAAAGTACATCATCACGGTGAAGTTGACTTTACTCAATATTTACTATCACTACAAAACTATTACAACTAGAAATGCAACTAAAAAAACATGGCTTCCTCTCTCTGCAGCATGCTTCCCAATGATAAAGTTTGCAAAACATTTTGCAAAGTTGCGAACTAAACATGCCTTTAAACTGATGAGACGACACATAATGCTGGGTACATAACTTGAATATCATTTACGAGACCTAATTATTTGTTACCACTTTGTGTGGCGTGTCAGCGTCGGCGACACTCTGGTTGTGGTGGTAAGTTCGAACTGCCATGATGTTGGGTTTATCAAGCTCGGCAATTAGGGTGACACAGATGGAGGTACACTGCAATCTATCCGTAGGGGAATTTTGGGCGGTAGTGTGGAATTTTCACGATCACTGCCGGAATACCATAGTTTGTTGTGTGCTTGCGGCACACGGCAAATGCCCCAATACACAACAAATGCTTTACATGCAAGGCCCTAAGTGAAGCCCCCGACTAGGTCCGAGCAAAGACGGTGGGCACACGACAAAAATATAGCCTCAGCAAGTCCACTCATTCATGCATTTTTCACATAAATTCGACGCTACGTGGCTGCGAGGTTTGAAACTGGCGACCTCTTTCACACTCATGGCCTCCTCTACACTACATCACACTCTCCTATGCGTCCATATCCCGTTTTGGATTCCTCTGCTATTATACCCAACCGAGAGTAAATTTCTTGTTTGAGGCTCTAAACGAATTCAAATGAAAACGTTGTCAGCTACAAAGTTTCATAAACTTTTCGAAATCCACAGACTTTGATAATGAAAGTTTCTCCATCCAATATCATTTACAAAATTATAATTTTAATTTAAAAAATTTAATGGAAGTTACATGACAAGATGATTCAAATGAATAGTTGTTAACTACAAAGTTTCCTATCTTATTGTGAGTACAACTTTAATTAACTGAGGTCATTGAGAAAAGCTTAAATTTGAAATTTGATAAATTCATATCTACTTTTTGGTGACAAACTAATTCAAAATAAAATAAGTTCAACTACAAAGTCGAACAACTTTTTAAAGGTATACAACTTTTATTATTTGTTCATTCGAAAAAGTTATAGCAACATTGTGAGCAAATCATATAACCTCTTCTCTAGTTTTTTGAAACTATACAAGAGATATTCATTTGTGAACAACATTTGACCAATTTAAAAGTTGTACATCTTGTGATGTATACACAACTATGTAGTTCAAAAACTATTTTATATGAATTTCATTTAGGGCCTCAAAATATGTTTTCAAAGTGTCTTTGTCACGTGTTTCCCAAAAATACAATATACACTCGGCAAATAAGCTCGTGCCGCTGTTATGCACACAGAAAGAGAGGTATTTATCGTGTGCCCAAGAAGAGACACCTGGCAACAAGGTATTTACCGTGTGCCATTGTTAGGCACACGAAAAACACTACCACCGACGCTCGGCGCATGGCCGCTAGGTGTGCCTTGGATATTTGTCGTGTGTTTCACAAAATTGAAAATACACATGGCAAACGTAATATTATCATGTGTCTGGCTTTGGACACATGGCAAGCAAGCTTCTTGTGGTGGTGCCTCTTCTTTTGCGTGTGCCTATGCTCGCGCACACCACAAGAAGCGTTGTTTACCGTGTGTCCAAAATAATACACACTGCACACGACAAACATTGACTTCCGGCAGTGGATGACGCTTCTAAGGTCCGTGACATATATAGCGACTAATTTGCTACTATGAGAAGCTTGGGAACGATGACCCATTGTTATCCAACGGTTCTGTGTTGTTAGTGGGGTTGATTCAGGTTGGCCATCTGATGTTTTCTCCTATTTCTTCAATAAACCATGCAACATTATGGCCTTTGTGCTCCATTTCTCTTATAACTAGACCAACTCTTTTCTTTTCTGTTCATAGTGAACAGCAGGAACTCCGTGCATAAATCTTTTATGGAGGTAGTTTTGAAAGAAATTAAAATTATTGAAACTGAGCTATAACCAGTAGGGCTAGGTGATTCTTCGATTTACTTTTTTCTTAGCGTCATAGGATAATGATTAACATTGCATGTATCAAGATGCATGTGCGTTTACCTGAATGTATTGGAGTTCCAAAGACGAACTGACCCGTCATATGAACTGTAATTAGAATCGGAAGGTTCGGATGGGAAACTATACGGACAAGGTGAATATATTTTGAGTGTCTCTGAACACAACGCCCGTTCTGGCAGCCAGATCTTCCTCAAAAAAAAAAAAAAAATGAAGAAGACGCATTGGCTTAGCACTGATGGTAATGAGCTGAACATACAGTAATTTACTAAAGGTGTTTACGATGTCATATATACCTTGGCAGTTGTATCTTGAGAACCACTGATCAAGTATACTTTAATCGTCATGAGTGAAAACTCCAAACACGTCACCTCATGTAAGTGCCCATTCAATACGAGCTACATTCAGCAGTATCGAGATTCCAAATCTGCGACATCGAAATCATATCATGAATTATTTGTTAGAAAAAAATATATTATAGTACTAATGGAATTAGGAGAGCCATAAACCTTAATTAAGTTTCCACAAACACTAGCAAACGTGGTGCCCCGTTGGATGAAATTGTGACACACGTGGCGGACCAAGTTCTTTCAGAGAATTTTCCATTAGAAGCTCCATCCTGCTCTTCATAGTCCACAGCTGTATCTGTCCAAAGATGCTGATAGCACGTAGGGTTTACTTGCATGAATAGCCGAAGAGTTGATTGATTCCGAGTGTGCCCTTAGAACGTGGATTCGTTCTAGCTTAATACGTATTTCGTCTAGTGGATCATAGCTGTACAGGTAATTAGCCGTCGGTAGCACCGCCACTATCCATTGACTGCTTGCGGTAAATTTAACCGAGGTAACTAGAAAACCAGGTGACGCTCCAAGGCAAAACCTTTTCACGTTCTGCGGACAAATAGCATACATTAATCAGAGCATGAATTACAGTTGAAAAGGCATAATTTAACAAGCGCTTATAACACTTTGCCTTGTCCACACGCATAGTTTTCAACTAGATTATTTTAAAAAAACTTTATATCACTTATTATATAGTATTGTAGGATGGTAATATTGAGATACTAAATTCTATGTAGGATCGTGTAGAGCCTCAATGTAGTATCGGGAATACTATGCAAATTTAAGATACTAGGTAGGATCAGTATCGTTTTGGTCCGGTAGGATCGTAGAGGGAGGGTTGTGCACTGCAGCTGCATAGAAGCAAGGTGTGGCCAAGCGGGGTTGTGGAAAGAGGTTGCTAGGTTTGTGCTAAGCACGATTAGAATTTAGAACCATCGACTAAGCAATGGACGACGGTCTAAATTAGTACCATTTGGGCTGAGACGAGCCTTCTTTCATTCCTTCTCTACTTAACATTTTGTTTTTCTTTTTCATTTTATTGCACCACTGTGAAGTAACACACACAAATAACTATTTTACATATATCAATATATTTTAATATACGTATAAGCTTTCCTTAAGAAGTTTCAACAATTTTTTAACCAATTTCTTATTTTTAGTAGTTTAAATGAATTTCTGTGTGTTATTGAAATTAAAGAGGCAAAATGCAACGTTAGTCCATTAACTAATACGCAAGTGTCATTTTGGTCCACCATTTCTCAAATTGAATTTTTTGAATCCATCATCAAGTTTTTATCTCATCCATTGACAGTCCAAATAAACACGCGCCAGGTCACAATTTTTTCTTTACGTGGTAGCGCACGGTGGGCTTTGACATGGCAAAAAGTGCATATATACATAAATAGATAGTGGCATAACTAAAAGCCATTCAGTTTATCATGTACTATACATATCTAACAGAAACAGAAACAAAGCAAGAAAATAAATTTACTAGATAGGTGAATAAACATTCGATTGCTATTTTGGCAAGTTACTATGAAAAAAAAAAACACTGGACAATGCAAGCTAATTATCGGAAATCATCATATGGTTTTAATTAGTGAGAGCAATCACTTGCCTGCGTCTGGTAGTTCCAGATTCGAACATAAGGGTCATGCTGAGTCGTGATAATCCTAGGCACAAGGAGAAGGACATTTACAATGCTGATCTTAGATCATCTTACGTAGAAAAGAATCACTCACGCACCATGGTTCCGTTTGATGAACATCTATGGAGTTTACCCACGTTATTCTGAATCACTCTAATATGGCAAACACCGAACAAAACACACATCAGCAATAAAAGTTTAAATATGTTCCCTGAGAAAATGTAAAAACAGAAACTGATGTTGGCATGAGAGAATGTAAGCCAGGAAACTCAAACTGTACAGTACTACCTTGACGAGCTGCCATATCACCATTTACAGTCACAGCACCGAGAAGAAAATGCAGCAAGCCGAATGGACACAAGTAAATTAGATTGCAAAAACAAACACATGAGTATGGAAGTTTAAAGTCCTGGTCTATTGCAGAAGTTGGATTTCACTTGCCATCAATATCATGACATAATATGTTTGGTAATGTTCTATTAATTAATATACTCATATGAAAAATACTTGTAAAATGCGTGGATGTTGAAGACAGTGCTAATGCCTAAATTAAAATGACATCTACTTATCTATCTGGAGAGTACACTACTAAATTATTGTTTTGCAAGTACCCGTGGTACTTGTTAATCATTCTAAAAGAGCCCTTGTTATAATACATAAGTGTAAACATCAACAATAAATTAAAAGTAGAGCTACTAAAGGTGGTAAGAATGTGATAGTAGTTTGCCAAACTGTACGAGGTTCGTTGGTCAAATGCTTATAATATAAGAACATGGGAATAGAAAATATATAGAAATCGATAGAAATTTACTTGAGAAACGAAATATTTTTAAACACAGCACTTGTGGATTGATTCATTCGCATGAATGTGTTGGATTGAATGTTCAGAATCAATGAAAAACCCTCTTATTTCAAAAAGAAAAAAAATGAATTGGCTCCTCACAGCTTCTTACCACAATGCCATGGAATGTTCTGTAAGCAGCAAAAGTTTTTTTTTTTTAGAAAAAGGTTCCTAGTGGTCGAAATCCTCTAAAATTCCTATGAAAATTCTTCCCATGAAAAGTAGAATCTTTCTTTATATAGTACTCTCTTCGTTTCAGAATATAGCTACGTTAAGAGATTTTCAGACAAATTAAGGAAGTAGATAAAATGTCTCATTTGCCCCTCATAATCATGTTGCAGGTTGACTCAGCCATGCGTCTTACTAACCAGCCACCTGTCTAATCTTGTGTGACCTACCTAATTAATCTCTCCATATTAGAGATAAGTGAGGGAATAAGGACGAGGGTATTTTGGTCGCCCATACATAAAAGCTGCAGTTGATCTCTTCGTGTAACTATATTTTGACATAAAATTTGAACTCTTAATGTAGCTATAATGTGACATCTCTGATGTCAAAAGAATTAAAAAGTGCAATTAAAATCAATACAACAGGGAATTGGGTTGAAATTCAAAAATTCGTCAAAATTCAATTATAATTTCAAAAAACAAGGGTTGTTTGGCAACCAACTAAAACTTAAACATCTCGGACAGCCCTTCGCGACAACCTCGCCACGGCGTTCGCGCCGATCGGTGACCTCGAGCGGGAATGTCCGTCACGATCGAGGTTAGCCGTAAAAATCCGTCCCGATCGAACTATGTCCGTGACGATCGAGCCTAGTCAGTATGTCCGTGACGATCGAGCCTAGTCAGTATGTCCGTGGACGATCGAGCTATGACCGTGACGATCGAGCCTAGCCGGTAGTTTCCGTCACGATTCGAGGCTGCACGACAGGACCTCGAGGCCCCGCGTCCCGTCGCCCTCGAGGCTCCGCAGCCAAGCTCGAGGACTCACCCTCGAGCGACGTTCCGTCGCGCTCGAGGCTTCGCAGCCAAGCTCGAGGGGGCACTCACCCTCGAGTGGCGTTTCCGACCATTCGAGGCTCGGCAAGCTCGAGCTTTGCGGTTCAAGCTCGAAGCGCCGTAGCGCCTGGTCGAAGTGCCCGGTCCAAGCTCGGAAATGTTGTGTCCCGCACCTCAAACTCCAACTTTTAATTTTACACGTTTCGAAGTTCAGCTCAAATTTTTGGAGAAAGTTCAAAAGGGGCAAAGAGCTCCACGGGCTGCCAGCTCGCCACCTGGCGCGCTCTGCTCCGGCCGGAGTCCCGGCCGCCACGTGGCCGGCGTGTGGCGGAGACCGCGTCGGGTCGGCCGAGCTGTGGCGGCAGCTAGCTTTTGTCCTCACGCGTTTGTCCAAGCCTTCCGTACCGTCACTTCGCGGGCGACGGCGCACTGCTGCCTCGCGCCGCGGAGCGCCATCATGGCAAGCTCGCTCGGCACTGGTCGCAGCCGCGCAGCGCCGCCCGCAGTCGCGATGCTCGCTCGCTACCGCCAAGGAGCACTGTGGAGGATCCCAGCGATCACGCCACAATCTTCCTCGCCCAATCGTGTCGCGCGCGCTCTGTTCGAGCTCGCCGCGCCATCAATGGCGACCGCGACAGCCACCCCACGCGCTCGCCCGCTCCGAGGCCGCACAGTGCCTCCCTTGCGTGCCCAAGCACTCCACCGCGCACTCCCACCCCTCCTCTCACTCGCTCACTTGGTCATTTCCACTTCCCCGGCGCTCGCCCGGTCTTCTTCCTCCTCGCGACGCGCAAGCCGAACCCAAGCTCTTCGCGAAATTCCTCGTCCACGCTCCACCATTCCCCAATCCATCCCGCACGGAGCTAGTCCACTCACCAGCTCCAAAACCCCCAACTTTCCCCAAGCTATTGTCCCTTCTCCGGCGAGAATTTGCGATTTCCCAAATCGCGAATTCCGGCCGTCGAAGCACCCGCACGTCGAGACCCTATCCGAGCCGTCCCCGAGCTTCCTCGAGCACGCCATTAGCTTCCCAAGCTCTGCTGGTACTCTAGGACCTCTTCCCCCACCGCAAGCGGCACCGAGCTCGCCGGCGCAGACCCCGCAGCGGCCGCGCCGCCACCTCCTCGTCGCCGGCGAA
Organism: Digitaria exilis; assembly: GCA_015342445.1. Classification (NCBI taxonomy): domain Eukaryota; kingdom Viridiplantae; phylum Streptophyta; class Magnoliopsida; order Poales; family Poaceae; genus Digitaria; species Digitaria exilis. The sequence continues at coordinate 8,177 of JACEFO010001246.1, forward strand.
ACTCCGACCATCCCGGCCTCCCAACCGTCCCCAAACGACTCGTGGTGAGCCCAGGAATCTTTTCCCCCTCTTCCCCGAGCCCAGTTCGCCGTGGTTTGCCCGGCGTAACTCCGGCGAGCTCCGAGGGCCATTGTCCATCGTCTACCTCTTTCCAGGGTCTTTCGTGCAAAAGTGCAGGACCTGTTCGCGAAAGTTTGAAAGTTCTAGGGTTCTCGGTGAAAATAGATTCTTACCCTAGATTTGATTTTTCCCGAAACTTGTAAAATCGATTAAAAATCGTAGAAAATCAGAAAAATATGCAAAAATACTCTCTGGAATCGTTAGAGTCTAAACTACAATCTCTATTAGACATGTGTATGCTTTTGGTGAACTGTTGTTGAATTAAAAATCAAACTGTGAAAACCTAAAGTTGTGCACCATTTCAAATCCAGAGCTCCGCTGGGGTTGAGCTTTGGATATGTTGTTAGTAGTGGTTTTGGACAGCTTGTGTCCAAAGGAGACTCAAAAATATGGTGTGTAGCTCCAGTTATAGATTTAAATGTGTTTTCTGACTTTCTGCAGTAAAGAAATTGTTAAAATAATTTGTGCAGCGAAAAATCATCATTTTGCTCCTGAGAACTTAAAACTTGTTAACACACATGTTAAAAATGAGAACCTTAATTTTTGCTCTGTTTAGAATGGCAATAATTAAATATGTGTTTTTGGATAGAAAAATAATGAGGACTACCCAAGGGTTATTTTGAGCCACCACTTGGCCAGAGCCCTCCTCATGATATTGCTTAGCTTTGGTAGGAAGATCTCCTGAAATAGATGAAATTTCAATTTATTATGCCTTTAATTCACTTCCTGCAGCTAGCTGTTTATAGATTTTTAATAAATTATGTGTAACTCGAAATTAGCTAAATTTTGGAGTGAGCTTAGCTCTTATACTCCAGTAGCTGTCATAAAGTTTATGGCTAAAATTGATGAACAGAAATGAAGAAACAAAAATGGGAAAGAATCTAGGTGGAAATTGAAATGTATAAATGAATAAACCTTTTTGAGTAATTAATTGAAATAAAATGGTTAGAATCTGAAATTCAGAAACAGCCACCCTAACTTGTGAAGAAATAAATAAAAATTCTTTTATATATGTAACACAATCACCATCGGATTCAACTAAAACCTTTTTCACACCGACACCTTGCTTTGGTGGAGAAAATGCAAATATCTAAGTATGTCTAGGTGAATATGGCCTTCAAGGCCCTAGTCTTAGCATCAAAAGGGCAGCCGCCTTAAAATTATGCATATCATGTAGAAGGCGTTCTTCCGGACGGCGACTACACCCTCGTCCCCGCAGAAGAGGAGCAAGTTCCGGAGCCCGACGCCGGTGCAGACGTGACCAACGCAGGAGCTAACTCTCAGCCCGAGCAGGAAGGCAAGCCCCGGAGCATGACCTAAATCTTACTAAATTATGCACTTGAATTCTCTATGTTTGTGCATTTACGTTTCTAGGAGTTGATTGAATACCATAGCTGCAATATTTTCCTAGTACCTATGACTTGCAATACTAGTATGAAAGGATCGGTAGAGCATTGCTATAGGTTCGTTACAAGTCGAGTGATTTCCTGTCACTCGCGAGATATAGGAATTGCTTGTCTTTACTTATGTTGGAATCATAAGGAATGACGGGCGGGATGATAGATGTAGATCTCCCGTCCGTGTTTGATAATTGGTTAAGGTCGGAAGGTGTGGATACTAAGTCAAGTTTTTGAACGTACCACATGCATGCCGGTATATGGGAGCCGGTAAGGCCCGGTACCAGATTGAAGCAGCTAGGGCCGATAGCCATCTCTCCTTGGAAACTTTGTTTTCCCTTGCCGTACACTCGTGGATGTATGCGTGATGCTGTGAGTGAAGCAGTAAACCTTCATCCTAAGGAAGTGGACCCGGTTCCGAATTGTGGATCGATGGGAAAGGTTGGGAAATGCTTGTACCTTTTATCGCAAGCAGAGTATCCGTGTGTGTTGGGGTTTCCCCTGGCCAGGTAGCACAAATTCGGTTCGAACTGTCCGCTTCTCGCGGTTAATGAGACTGCTTGACCGTCACGTCACATCGAGTAATAAGTGGAATTTGAGATTATGAAATTGTTCTATGAATTAAATTGTATTGCTCCACTTGTATGCTTAGAGAGGATGCTAATCTAGAATGGTTAAACTTATTAGAATACGGTGCTAAAACTTGAAAGCAAGGATCTACCTTTAGTCGCTTTTTGGCAAACAACCCACCAGCCAAAAGCCTTTCATTGTCTAGATGTCGGTGATGTAGTTTTCACCCGACGGGTAAGCCTTGCTGAGTATTAGTATACTCAGCCTTGCTTGTGGCACTATTTTACAGGTATAATCTTGGATGTGGATGCTATGACTTGGCCTGCCAGGTTCCACCTGGCTGGCACATCGAATGGGTCCCGTCCTCTGGCGAGGATCGGGAGGAGTAGCTTCGTGGCAGGCCTCATCACGGAGTTACTTGTTTCGTCGTTAGTTTATTTACTTCCGCTGCAATGAACTCTAATCTCAGTTATGTTGAACTTTAGATTCCGCTGCAAGACTTGTGTACTCTGATTTTAAAATTTGCACTCGGTTTGTAATAACTACTTCTCTATGTGTGTAAGTTAATTTGTGGAATGTTGTAATCTCTGGAACTCACCTTCGTGTGGGCCTGCTGCTGTTACGATCTAGTTAAGTACGTGGTTTAATCGGGTTTAATCCGACGGCGCTCCAGCTTATTCCGGATTAAGTGCCTGACTACGTGGTTAGTGGTCTGAGGGTACTTAACTTGGAATAATTTCGGAGTGGTCCGCCACAGCTGGCATCAGAGCCGAAACAGCAGCCCGGAGAGAGCAACAAACCTTTAATAAACGATTTTTGAATAAAACTTGCCAACTCGTGCTTCCGATGCGTTTTGCAAAGGAAAGTTAAGTTAGGACCGTTAAGGATGTTACCTAGAGCGTGAAGCCTATGTGGGTTAAGGGATCACGTTATGGTAGGTGGCAGATAGTATATTATGCTAACTTCCAGCACATTTCATTCTGTCATTTACTTTCCGCAATGGTGGGCGCAAGGTACGGCGATTGCTGTAACGTACCACGGCACTATATGAAAATATAGTGGCGGCACATAGTCAATACGCTGTGATGGCGTATGAAATTAGAATAGGATGGTGGGCGCAAGGTACGGCGATTGCTGTAGCGTACCACGTCATCATATGCAAATATGGTGGCGGCACATAGTCAATACGCTATTTCAATAGCGTATGAACCTGTCAATATGTTGCCTCGGTGACATATGAACATTGCCCGTTCAATGTTAAACGTTCGGGTGCCACCTCTATAGTGGGTGGTAATGAATGGAGACGCTTTCGTGAGTGCTGGCACGAAAGGTTGATTATACATGCTCTGGAATGAAAATTTTCTGCAGGTACACTAACCGCGATTCCGTACGTTGAAACGGTTAGAGAATTCCGACTAGTTACTATAAGGAGAGACGAATATTGCCTAGCCACCGGCACTAACTTCGTAAGCCAAAAGTCTATTGGCGTGTGTGTTGTGAGATCGAATAGGCCGCTCATGCATTACATCTCACTGAAATAATATCGATTTGTAACACGTGAACCAAAACGAACCGTCGTCAAAGAAATTGAAATCACAACCCAAAACTCCTGCTGGGAACAATCTGTTTGCACCCTTATTTCGAAACTGAAAACGTTGTCAAATGAAAAAGTGTTCAACATGAAAGTTGTCATAGGTGTTATCTAGTTTGTACTGTAGAAATTTCAACCAATTTGGTTCAGTAGAATAAGAGTTATGCTTAAAATGGTAACCCCCCTTGTCTGCTGGAATTTCTGGGAACAACAGATTAGAAAATGGACTTTTGCAAAGTTTCTGCTAGAGGCTTAAAAGCGAAAGTTGTCACAAATTTTGTCTAGTTTATGCTGTCCAAATTTCCACAAATTTGGTTCAGCCAATTAAAAGTTATGCTCAAAATACCACTTCCTGTCTGCTGGAATTTCAGCAGAGAGTTAATTAAAAGATTGGGATTTTTGCGCCACCTAGGTCACTCGTTCTGTTTTGGGTTGAACTAAAAAGTTATTGGAAGTTATCTGAACTGTATTATGGTCAAGTTGGGTAATGGTTGGGTTTGTAGGTTTTGAGCTATGAAATTTTCCTACTCTGTCCATAATCTGATTACTCTCTTTAAATATATGTCGGTTCTCCCTTTAATTTTGATGTCTATATTGCTGCCGCCTCACTTGTAGCTAGCTCTGTTGTGGCATGTCTAATTTTCAACACTTAAGTAAGCTGCAATTAAGTTAAGAAAGACAAGACTTTTGGACAAGTAGAACTCGATATATGAACCTAATACCGACTTCCTGTCTTGCTGAAAATTCTGGGGGCAGCCAGTGCAAAAATGTATTTTTGCACCATGAACCTCAAATTTGACGAAATGATGAACAGTAACCTTATACACAAACATGTCAAAAACGCTCTGGTGAATTTTGAGAATTTTTGGTTTACTCAAGATGGAGTTATGAAGCCTTAAGGTTGCGGCCGGAAATATTGGATTCCTAATATCTAATGCATATCCTTCAACATGATTTTGTCAAAATTTTTACCACCTGAAGATGGTCTTCTAGGATGTAAGCTGGTTGCCAAAGTTAATTTGAAATTTATAATGGAGACACCCACAAAAGTTCAGCCCCAAGGGAATAAGGAAACTAGAGTTATAGGCAGAATTATAAAGTTCGGTGTGCTGAAAATCCATCTAAACCGAGAAGCCTAGATTGAAAGTTTTGACCACACTTAATCACTAGGTCAGCGTCTGAGAGGCAAACCAATGCGTAGATTACCAAATTCCTACTAACTGGCCAAGGACGAGAAATTTTGGATGCTGGAGCTAGGAGCTATGAATTCTCTCCTACGGAAACACAATCTGTCCAGAGTAATTCTTCTATAATTTTAATCTCTAATATCCTCCACATCTACGCTACCATAAGACACCTGTCCCAAAGCAAGGCAATATGGACTACTTCAATCCATTCTCTTTGTCCTAACCCTTCTAGACACTTGATCCACGTATGAAATAGGAGAATGTAATGACTTTGGATCAGCACGTGCTTCTTCCTTGGGCGTAATCATTAAATTAATACGTTAGTTAAGGGTGGATCAAGAACTTTGAACTTAGAAGGAGTATATGGATATGCAATGACTTGAACCAATCATGTAAATGTAGAGGTGTCAAGTATAACAATGTCCTATTACATGATGTGTAGGATCCGAACCCTCGACCTCCCTTAATGCTCGATTGAATACACCTCAATTCTCACACCTTGAGCGAATTGTTATCACTAACTCTCACATGCCGCGTGATTTTGATCACCCGCCACTCTCGACTTTTGGTCCCCTATACTCAACTACCTTGATTTCTTGATCCTTGAATCCTTGTTTTATTCTTGCTCAAGGAAATAAAAATAAATGAGAACAAGACATAAGTTCGGTCAAGGTCACATCTGTATGCATAAAGGTTATCCGTACCTTCTTCATGCAATGGAATCATTCCGAGTAATTCATGTGCATGGGCATTGCATACCATTACCATGTCAATTGCACCATGAAAATCTTTTGGTACCTAACCACATGTGCATCTAACCCATGAGTGCTTCTTCCTCCTGGTGTCAATTGGATTGTCCCCTCTGAATTTATTGTGGTATTGTATTCCCTAACCTATGGTGCCGTGATGGAACCTAGGACCTCGTGTGTGCGCTGCAGCCACACGCTTGAGTCACTTGGGGCACACTGGTATCTTGGTATGTGGGAATATGACCCGCAAAAGACCTTTATTGACAACCCAAATCGATACTTCCTTACTCTCCCTAATTGTTCCGCAATGACGAATTTTAATTATGTGGTGTGAGGTCTACTAACTTGCATCACGGCATGTACGTCATACTCTCATAAGCATACGCACCATACGCTCATGTGCACGTGCATCATATCATGTGCACCTCATCATTAACAGGCCATGTGTACCATGGTAAAGTGCATGAGTTTGGACATTCGACAATTAAGATGAAATTTGAGCAAGAATTTTTCCAAAAGTTCCATACCACACCACCTTTTCTAGGTGTATTTCCATCATTGCCAGAAGTAGATCTTTTATCGCCCCACCCGTGTTGTTCCTTTTAGCTCATCTTAGAAATTGGGCGGCAACCCCGTGTAATATCATGCCATGGTCGTTTAGTATGATGTGGGCTAGCTTTAAATTTATTGGGCACTCTTGTCATCTCATAACCTCGTTGATCAGTAACCATCCCTTTTCTCTTAGGAGAATGCTAAAGAGTTCATTCCTTGTTCCTGTTGATATAAAAGTAGGTAAATCGTTGTTACTTAGGACCTACGATTGGTTAAGCATCTTGCCCGTGACTATCTACAGTCTCAAAGATCACCTTTGCCTACTGTTTCTCCCACCATCACCGCAGGGTCTCAAGGGCCAGTTTGACCCCCTCTGTATCCGTGCGTCGTGTGCTCTGCCCCGTTCACCATCCACTATCACCTTCGTCGTTTTTCCCTACCGCGGCTGGTCAACACTACCCCAGTTGCCGTCGTACCACCGTTCCGTCACCCAGGGAATCTCATTGCCGGCCCTACCTCCTGCTCTCGACACACCACTATCGCTGTTCCGCCCCGGCTGTCGATAAATGCAGCCTCTCCTATGGCTGCCATCACTCCATGGTGCTCCACTTGAGTCAGTACTCCACCGCTCTCGTCTCTCTTCGGCGACCTCCACGGTAACCAAGCTGCCATTTCCCCACCATGTCCTCCATTCTGTGACAAGCAAACCCTGCCTCCACCCCTTCGTAAAGCCACGAGGAAGTTCCCCTCTCGGCAACCTACCTTGACGTTTAACCAAGATCCACAGCACCAACTTCATCGAAGGAGGAGTTCGCGCAGAAGTCACCTGAGGATTCCGCAAGAATTAAGTCGACGAACAAGGAAGGATTCGACTTTTGACACCATCCATGGCTTGCCCCTTCTTTCCCCCGATTGGCCTTGGTGTTCACTGGACAATAGTGGTGTGTTATTTTTGTTTTGTATGCCAAATCTTGATGCTCTTACCTCTCCATATCTACATTCATCGCCCGCTCCCACATGAACGACGTTGATGTTGTATCGGAGATCTGGTATCAATTATCATCTCGAAGCCGTGAACCTGTAAGAACTTGGGTGCGTTGTATCTGTGTTTCTTTGACTAACACCTCTTCCTTCTAATAAAATGTCCACCTTTCCTCCCTGAGCGAATCTCGGGACGAGATTCCTTTTAAGGGGGGTAGGCTGTGACATCTCTGATGTCAAAAGAATTAAAAAGTGCAATTAAAATCAATACAACAGGGAATTGGGTTGAAATTCAAAAATTCGTCAAAAATTCAATTATAATTCAAAAAACAAGGGTTGTTTGGCACCCAACTAAAACTTAAACATCTCGGACAGCCCTTCGCGACAACCTCGCCACGGCGTTCGCGCCGATCGGTGACCCTCGAGCGGGAATGTCCGTCACGATCGAGGTTAGCCGTAAAAATCCGTCCCGATCGAGCTATGTCCGTGACGATCGAGCCTAGTCAGTATGTCCGTGACGATCGAGCCTAGTCAGTATGTCCGTGACGATCGAGCTATGACCGTGACGATCGAGCCTAGCCGGTAGTTTCCGTCACGATTCGAGGCTGCACGACAGGACCCTCGAGGCCCCGCCGTCCGTCGCCCTCGAGGCTCCGCAGCCAAGCTCGAGGACTCACCCTCGAGCGACGTTCCGTCGCGCTCGAGGCTTCGCAGCCAAGCTCGAGGGGGGCACTCACCCTCGAGTGGCGTTTCCGACCATTCGAGGCTCGGCAAGCTCGAGCTTGCGGTTCAAGCTCGAAGCGCCGTAGCGCCTGGTCGAAGTGCCCGGTCCAAGCTCGGAAGTTGTGTCCCGCACCTCAAACTCCAACTTTTAATTTTACACGTTTCGAAGTTCAGCTCAAATTTTTGGAGAAAGTTCAAAAGGGGCAAAGAGCTCCACGGGGCTGCCAGCTCGCCCCTGGCGCGCTCTGCTCCGGCCGGAGTCCGGCCGCCACGTGGCCGGCGTGTGGCGGAGACCGCGTCGGGTCGGCCGAGCTGTGGCGGCAGCTAGCTTTTGTCCTCACGCGTTTGTCCAAGCCTTCCGTACCGTCACTTCGCGGGCGACGGCGCACTGCTGCCTCGCGCCGCGGAGCGCCATCATGGCAAGCTCGCTCGGCACTGGTCGCAGCCGCGCAGCGCCGCCCCGCAGTCGCGATGCTCGCTCGCTACGCGCCAAGGAGCACTGTGGAGGATCCCCAGCGATCACGCCACAATCTTCCTCGCCCAATCGTGTCGCGCGCGCTCTGTTCGAGCTCGCCGCGCCATCAATGGCGACCGCGACAGCCACCCACGCGCTCGCCCGCTCCCGAGGCCGCACAGTGCCTCCCTTGCGTGCCCAAGCACTCCACCGCGCACTCCCACCCCTCCTCTCACTCGCTCACTTGGTCATTTCCACTTCCCCGCGCTCGCCCGGTCTTCTTCCTCCTCGCGACGCGCAAGCCGAACCCAAGCTCTTCGCGAAATTCCTCGTCCACGCTCCACCATTCCCCAATCCATCCCGCACGGAGCTAGTCCACTCCACCAGCTCCAAAACCCCCAACTTTCCCCAAGCTATTGTCCCTTCTCCGGCGAGAATTTGCGATTTCCCCAAATCGCGAATTCCGGCCGTCGAAGCACCCGCACGTCGAGACCCTACTCCGAGCCGTCCCCGAGCTTCCTCGAGCACGCCATTAGCTTCCCCAAGCTCTGCTGGTACTCTAGGACCTCTTCCCCCACCGCAAGCGGCACCGAGCTCGCCGGCGCAGACCCCGCAGCGGCCGCGCCGCCACCTCCTCGTCGCCGGCGAAACTCCGACCATCCCCGGCCTCCCAACCGTCCCCAAACGACTCGTGGTGAGCCCAGGAATCTTTTCCCCCTCTTCCCCGAGCCCAGTTCGCCGTGGTTTGCCCGGCGTAACTCCGGCGAGCTCCCGAGGGCCATTGTCCATCGTCTACCTCTTTCCAGGGTCTTTCGTGCAAAAGTGCAGGACCTGTTCGCGAAAGTTTGAAAGTTCTAGGGTTCTCGGTGAAAATAGATTCTTACCCTAGATTTGATTTTTCCCGAAACTTGTAAAATCGATTAAAAATCGTAGAAAAATCAGAAAAATATGCAAAAATACTCTCTGGAATCGTTAGAGTCTAAACTACAATCTCTATTAGACATGTGTATGCTTTTGGTGAACTGTTGTTGAATTAAAAATCAAACTGTGAAAACCTAAAGTTGTGCACCATTTCAAATCCAGAGCTCCGCTGGGGTTGAGCTTTGGATATGTTGTTAGTAGTGGTTTTGGACAGCTTGTGTCCAAAGGAGACTCAAAAATATGGTGTGTAGCTCCAGTTATAGATTTAAATGTGTTTTCTGACTTTCTGCAGTAAAGAAATTGTTAAAAATAATTTGTGCAGCGAAAAATCATCATTTTGCTCCTGAGAACTTAAAACTTGTTAACACACATGTTAAAAATGAGAACCTTAATTTTTGCTCTGTTTAGAATGGCAAATAATTAAATATGTGTTTTTGGATAGAAAAATAATGAGGACTACCCAAGGGTTATTTTGAGCCACCACTTGGCCAGAGCCCTCCTCATGATATTGCTTAGCTTTGGTAGGAAGATCTCCTGAAATAGATGAAATTTCAATTTATTATGCCTTTAATTCACTTCCTGCAGCTAGCTGTTTATAGATTTTTAATAAATTATGTGTAACTCGAAATTAGCTAAATTTTGGAGTGAGCTTAGCTCTTATACTCCAGTAGCTGTCATAAAGTTTATGGCTAAAATTGATGAACAGAAATGAAGAAACAAAAATGGGAAAGAATCTAGGTGGAAATTGAAATGTATAAATGAATAAACCTTTTTGAGTAATTAATTGAAATAAAATGGTTAGAATCTGAAATTCAGAAACAGCCACCCTAACTTGTGAAGAAATAAATAAAAATTCTTTTATATATGTACACAATCACCATCGGATTCAACTAAAACCTTTTTCACACCGACACCTTGCTTTGGTGGAGAAAATGCAAATATCTAAGTATGTCTAGGTGAATATGGCCTTCAAGGCCCTAGTCTTAGCATCAAAAGGGCAGCCGCCTTAAAATTATGCATATCATGTAGAAGGCGTTCTTCCGGACGGCGACTACACCCTCGTCCCCGCAGAAGAGGAGCAAGTTCCGGAGCCCGACGCCGGTGCAGACGTGACCAACGCAGGAGCTAACTCTCAGCCCGAGCAGGAAGGCAAGCCCCGGAGCATGACCTAAATCTTACTAAATTATGCACTTGAATTCTCTATGTTTGTGCATTTACGTTTCTAGGAGTTGATTGAATACCATAGCTGCAATATTTTCCTAGTACCTATGACTTGCAATACTAGTATGAAAGGATCGGTAGAGCATTGCTATAGGTTCGTTACAAGTCGAGTGATTTCCTGTCACTCGCGAGATATAGGAATTGCTTGTCTTTACTTATGTTGGAATCATAAGGAATGACGGGCGGGATGATAGATGTAGATCTCCCGTCCGTGTTTGATAATTGGTTAAGGTCGGAAGGTGTGGATACTAAGTCAAGTTTTTGAACGTACCACATGCATGCCGGTATATGGGAGCCGGTAAGCCCGGTACCAGATTGAAGCAGCTAGGGCCGATAGCCATCTCTCCTTGGAAACTTTGTTTTCCCTTGCCGTACACTCGTGGATGTATGCGTGATGCTGTGAGTGAAGCAGTAAACCTTCATCCTAAGGAAGTGGACCCGGTTCCGAATTGTGGATCGATGGGAAAGGTTGGGAAATGCTTGTACCTTTTATCGCAAGCAGAGTATCCGTGTGTGTTGGGTTTCCCCTGGCCAGGTAGCACAAATTCGGTTCGAACTGTCCGCTTCTCGCGGTTAATGAGACTGCTTGACCGTCACGTCACATCGAGTAATAAGTGGAATTTGAGATTATGAAATTGTTCTATGAATTAAATTGTATTGCTCCACTTGTATGCTTAGAGAGGATGCTAATCTAGAATGGTTAAACTTATTAGAATACGGTGCTAAAACTTGAAAGCAAGGATCTACCTTTAGTCGCTTTTTGGCAAACAAACCCACCAGCCAAAAGCCTTTCATTGTCTAGATGTCGGTGATGTAGTTTTCACCCGACGGGTAAGCCTTGCTGAGTATTAGTATACTCAGCCTTGCTTGTGGCACTATTTTACAGGTATAATCTTGGATGTGGATGCTATGACTTGGCCTGCCCAGGTTCCACCTGGCTGGCACATCGAATGGGTCCCGTCCTCTGGCGAGGATCGGGAGGAGTAGCTTCGTGGCAGGCCTCATCACGGAGTTACTTGTTTCGTCGTTAGTTTATTTACTTCCGCTGCAATGAACTCTAATCTCAGTTATGTTGAACTTTAGATTCCGCTGCAAGACTTGTGTACTCTGATTTTAAAATTTGCACTCGGTTTGTAATAACTACTTCTCTATGTGTGTAAGTTAATTTGTGGAATGTTGTAATCTCTGGAACTCACCTTCGTGTGGGCCTGCTGCTGTTACGATCTAGTTAAGTACGTGGTTTAATCGGGTTTAATCCGACGGCGCTCCAGCTTATTCCGGATTAAGTGCCTGACTACGTGGTTAGTGGTCTGAGGGTACTTAACTTGGAATAATTTCGGAGTGGTCCGCCACATATAATTTCATGGTACATGTAGCCTTAATTACTAAAACTTACCTGAGAACTTGTGTCACCTGGTTGACTTTCCGGAGGAATAACCTCCCAGGATTGCGGTGTAGGTGCTACAAGAAATATCCGCATTTTCACCCTCCCAGGATAATATTCTACACCACCGCCTTCACCTTCAGGATGTTTTTCGAACACGTCATCGAAGAAGTCACGCTTTTTTGTAGATTTTTCGAACATGTCAACCGAGATGTCAGCAGTTTTAAAATCCTCACTCACGACGGTGCAGTCAACACAGAGCAACTCTTCCACGGACTGCTCGTCTGTTATTGCCCCACTCCGTGGCTCCCTTGTGTAACTAATATCCACGCTGGACTTAGGTGATAGAATGCCCCTGTCTCTTCCCACTTCTGTGGTGTACTTACCCTTGACAGACAGTGCCCTAACCAAGAAAGCAACATGGTGATATGTTGTAATGTTGACAATCTTGATTGACAAATCCAGCTTCTTTGGCTCTAAGGGAAAGATGAACTCAAGGGGGTCAACCTGGATCAACTCATTTGAGATAGATGAGCTTATCTACAATCAATTGAGAAAAAAAAGTATTGGTCAATTAATAAAAAAAGTCAGTAAAACAAGATAACAGATATTTTTCAGCATAGGCTAGCCTCAGTGGGGTTTTTATGGACAGTAAATAGAGTACCATTTATGCATTTTTTATGATGTGACATTGTATTAATGAAGAGAGAGGTGAAATGAGTATCTTGGGATGAAACCTTCCATACACAATCACCTGGACAGCTTGTGTTTTGCATGTAACCTAGGTAACAACAATAGATGAAACTATGCATTCATCCTAGTTTCAACCATTTTTAGATGATGTGTCACTCTAGATAACATGTCCATGAAACTTTCATTGAGAATAACCTTAGTATTAACTAAAGTTAGACTTTGACCGTACTATTAAGCTATTCATATTTGTGAGGAAATTGCAGCCTGGTTGAGGGAACTCACCTCATAATTCGTTTCATTGCTGCGCTTTTGTTTATCAGTTGGAGGTACCAATGGAATAGAATGTTGCGTGACTTCCAAGGACTGTTCGCCGGGCGGTGGAACAACAAAAATGGGCTGCTTGATCTCGTGCACAAATATACCGGCCGCGGCCGCTGCCTCCGGATAGTCGAACAGGTCATCGCTGATATTGCTGATATTAGTATCCTTGCTCACGACGGTGCTACGCACCACGCGGAATTCCTTGCCTTCCCCAATTTCTGGTTGATTCTCTCGTGAAAGCCTTGCGACGCGAAATTCCGTGCTTGATCGCGGTGACAGAATTCCTCTTCGAACTGGTGAATGGTAATCTGCCGTGGCCCGGCCCTTTGTGTATATCCTGAAAGCGACATAGTCGTCAGTAACGTTGACTATTCTATTTAATAACCAAAGCAAATTCTTTGGCTCCGTAGGGAAGATGTACTCAACGGGTTCGACCCGGATCAGATCTTTTGAGGCAGATGGGTTTATCTGTAAGAAGAGTTGAAGAGAGTTGTTGGTTAATATTGAAGGGAGACAGTGAAATATGAAACTGAAAAAACAACATCGTAATCAAGTATTATCACTATTTTGTGGCGTCACCTTTTTAGATGCACATATCTCATCGACAGCAGTCGGATCCACCTTATCAATCAAAGAACCCATTGGGTTAATGATACTATCATCCTGCGTGGTAATAGAAAGCCCATTGATGACCTAGCAAAATGAATAGAAAATATCAGACGTCAACGTTTTTCTCTACTTCAGTTTGTTCTTCTCGTAGAGAAGCTGTGATTTTCCTAGAATGGTACACAAGCATAGTACCTTATTGGACGTGGAGTTCACAATTTCCGACTTATTAAGGGTATCCACGATCTGCTTTATGGTAGGCCTGTTGTTTCTTCCATTATCCACACAGGTTATTGCTAGTTTTATGCATGTCTCTACTTGAATTAAATCTTCTGTCCTACTCCTCCAAGTTGTAAGCACCTGTGAATTATACATGGAAATTAAGATCAAACTAAGTATGGAAGAGTATACAAGTTAAAGTGTGATATGCAATATTTCTCCAACTAATAGGTGTTATTGTCATTATAGGACAAAAAAAACTATATATATTGCCGTCCCAGCTACGCCCGCACACGCCGCGTTCTGCCGCCCTTGCTTGATACAATTGTTTCCATAGTTGGCCTTCATGGACTACTTTGCTGGGTAGATTCAGATTTGGAGAAGACAAGAGTTACTGCTAGCAGTCGATTCGGTCCTTGGATTTGACATACAAGAAAAATCATAGCTAGAACAGAGAAATCGATGGGAAGAACGGGAAAAGGGGGGCCACGGGGAGCACTGTAGCATAGGGAAAGCGAGTATAAAACACTAGTACAAATGAGCTCAATAGTGTTAGCACCATTAGTCTCGGTAAAGTGGGGAGCTCTCAAGGCTGCGTCCGAGGTGATGTTACCAAGTAGGACTAAAGCTTTAGTCCTTTGGTCTCTACGGGTGAATTCAAAATGAACCTATCTCATACCAAAGCCAGATTTGTTGTGTAGGTCGAATGATAAGAAAGCTACGCGCGAGGTTTGAGGCCCTGAGGTTGAGTCTCACCCATTGCACGCGGGTAAAATGCGCTTAAAAACCAGGACCATTGAGCCTCTCTATAGTAGTGAATTATATATGTTGCACATCGGTGTGAAGAAACCATGGGAGTAGTTTCTTAAAGCAATAAAACAAGTCTTACTAGTCAGATCTGGCCATGTTGAACGGGAAGAGGCAGAGGGCAGTCGCTGCCATGTCGGAGGGGTTGCGGGCGATGGAGGCCGTCACACCACCGCGATCGGACGAGGCCGGAGGGCGGGGGCAGCAGGCAGCGTGGTGCTTGGACGAAGGAATGCAGGAGGGTGGCCGGTGGGAGTTGAGTGGTTAAGGTTTGATGGGTTGGTTTGGGAGCTTATATACGTCGGGTTTTAATTAGGTTGAGAGTAGATATTATGAGCTTTAGTGTACAGTTTAGTTAGTTTGGTTAACTGAGCCATGGAACCAAAAAAACGAAAAACAAGTTCGGTTCCTTAATGCTTGAAACAGAACTATAGCTAGGAACTGATTCTTTTGGTTTCAGTTCTTGTCGGTTTGGCTCTTGGTCTTTTGGTTCAGTTCTTGGTTCGTGGTTAATTGTGCCCAGGCCTAGATGGCTGAAAGCCTGGCCAGGACTCAGGAGGAATATAATAATAATGACGGTTACGAGTGGTATCGGATGTAATGTTTTGATGCGATCTGTAGAAGGCTCCCGCCCCACCATCGACAAGGTCCTATTTGTTCTTGTGCGTAAAGCTAGTGACAAAGTCATGGTCAATTTGATTGAGCATATTGTGTTCTACTTGGTAATATAAACAGTAAACTACATGATTGATGATATTGTGGTCACCGATGGCAAATAACATTTTTGGTACCTTGTCGATAAATTCTGGGGCCCCGAGGTCATGAAGATCGTAGAAACCATGAAGACCAGCTATTATGTCTATGATTGTAACCCCTAGACTGAAGATATCACTTTGTTCCGATAATTGCTTATTCCTTTTTAATTCTGGTGGCATGTACTTCCTGCATACGTGATACGATATTTTAATAACACGACTAGTGTAAAGCAAACTGTTCAATGATACATATTCCACAATATACATACAATACTTACGTTGCCCCCCTAACTACTTCAACCGTGATGTGGCTGCGACTAGCAGTGTAGATTCTTGACAACCCAAAATCCGCAATTTTTGGATTCATGTAAGCGTCGAGAAGTATATTGGAAGGTTTTAAATCCAAATGGAGTATTGGATGTTTAAATTGCCGGTGAAGGTAATATAAACCATCGCAAATCCCCTTTATTATATTATAGTGCGTGGTCCAGTCAACTCCTAAAGAATTTTCTGCAGAAGTATACAAAAGGAACAAATACCCTCAACAGTAATTTTAACAGAAATGAAAATGCTCGAATATTGAATCACGGAACTGCCACTTACCCAAAAGGTGTTTGTCAAGGCTTCCACCGTGCATGTACTCAAAGCAGAGAACCTTGTATATGTGTTTACCAAAAACTGGCACGACGCTACCATTTTGCACGATAAATTCCTTCTCTTCGACGTTGCAATAACCAATGAATCGTACAATGTTTGGATGTTGGGCCTTTATGTGGTTATGAATTTCGTTTATAAATTGTTGATCATCAATTCCTTGCAAAGGATTAAGCAACTTGACTGCAATCTCTTTCCCTTCATAAAACGCCTATGGGACATACTTCATTGTTAAATGTTCCTTCCACTTTTCACAAAATGAAATTACAAGTATTAAGTTTTACCTTGTAAACATCTCCATATCCACCACTTCCAACCTTTTGCGTGTCTGAGAAGTTGTCTGTGATGCTTTTCAAGGTGTTGATTGGTATTGGAACCATTTGTTGGGCCATATACCAGAATATATATAAGCTAGCTTGCGGTATGTCTCCACTGAAGAAATCCTACAAGGAAACAAAAAAGTTATGTTAAAGTTTACTGGTAGTCTGGTACAGACGACTGCCATCCGTGTCTGTATAAAGAGCACTGCTACCAAAGCTAGGTTCACCCACTGCTGACGATCCGAAAGCGAAGGTGCGGCGGGAGAATACAAGCAGCAGCGCAAATGTACTGTGTGTTATCCAGTTATCCTAGCCAGCTCTAGAAGCAACTTGATATGGACAGCCTCCGGACAGCGCCACACTGGTCCTACACACCCCTGTTCGTTCTGGAGTTTTTACCCTGATATTCGTCGTAATGGGTATTGGATTTAAAGTGAGGGTGAGCACATCACTGCCAGTTCGTAAGATGAACCAGCCACGATGTGCTGGGTTTCACCAACAGTGATATAGTTTCTCTGTTTTGCAATGTTTTGATTTATTTTTAGTATTAACAGAATTAACATCAGCAATGGAAGATAACATATACCAAAAAACTAAAGCTTCAGAACATAAAAATATAATGGTCCCACATCACTTGGGAACTGTACTTTCCTTAAATGAATATTCATGCAGTGACATGGTTTAAACTTTATATTACAAGTTCGACTAAAGCAGTCTATATAGCCAACTATCTAAATAACATTTTACTCATAATGGACTCAAGATATGGTCCAGTAACCACCCAATTGATATTATGCATCACCGCCATTTTGTGGATTCGACTGGTAGTGTTGTCTACGCGCGCCTGGCACTGTCGGTTCGTTTTAAATGAACCGGCTGTGATGCTCCACATCGCTGCCTGTTTCCAATGGCTACTTGGGCCACTAACTTTGGATCCGGCAATTACCAGGCCCTATCATCTACACCGCCTGTTTGCTTAAAACTGCCGGTGAGGGGGCATTGGGAAAGCCCATTCTGTAGTAGTGTTAGCACGGTTGTTTTAATTGTGGTAGTTAGAAGAGTTGTTTTAGACACTTCGAGAGCTTCATTAAAAGATAGCAGGATTACAATCTTTGTCGATTAACCTCAGCAAGCATGCCAGGAAATCAACCACCCACACCAACTCTGGCGATGACTCCGTGGCCAGACTCGCACAGATATGAGCCGCCTCGTTGCCTTTCGCCAAAACCCCACAATAACACTCCACTCGCCCTTAGCATATAGCATATGGGAAGCAGCCAAGCAGGGCATAAAGTGTTGCTAAGGGTTGTGTTAGAGCCCCGGTCCCAGCCTATTGAATGAGTCATGTGCAAGAGGGCATGTAGATTTCATGTATATTGTATTGTATACTTATTCCTTTTTATCGTTGAGCCCAAAACTTTTGCCCAAAAATTAGAGATACAGCCCACTAAATAGACTAAAAACTAGGCATGTTCACCTTTGGCCCTAGTCGTGGGCCAAAGCTGAGCCCGCCCCTGGGAGTTGCACCGGGACCATTGATATGACGTAAGTGTCAATTGCATCCTCCGGCAAATTAAACACTAGCATGGTTATGAATGATTTTTTTTCTTTTTCCTTGATTGGCTTATGGCTGGGTTTAAGTATATTTAGTTAATCTTAGGCCCTAATATTAGTTTCGGTGGATATTGCTATCTTAGATTATGTAGACTTAATTGATTATATGATGTTGAATTCCTGTTTAATTTTATATTATGTAGGTTTTTTATTTGGCAGTGCTGACACCTTGTTTTATTTAGGTTTTGTGTGGATTTTATTTATATGAAGTTATGGGTCTAGAATATTCTTAGGTTCTGTTTTATGATGTCGAGTTCATGATGACCCTAGTTTAAGTACAGATTATAGTGCATTCAAATGAGGTTGATGTTGCCGTATTTTCATATTCTGCTGTGATATAGGTTGACAATGGTGTTTCAGAACATTCAAATGATGGAGAACCGAGAACATATAGTTGTTTTGATGTATATAATGCTGGTTTCATATTTAGATTGAATGTGCACATACGGTTGTGCAATTCATTTATAACAACGATAAAGTCAATTCATCTATATGAATACTCCTAACTGCCTGATAAGTGGTCCTTGTGGTGTTAGACTATCTCATGTTTTTAGTATATGCGACTTACTCTCTACTCGTTGCTAGTGACAAGAGATAGTTCCAGATCAAGCAGTGGGGAATATCTAGCCTATAAATTTGAGGGGGAGGGCGGGGACCCCCTTGCCCCCCTACACCCACACCACTAGGGCCACACTTCCATGGAACTTGCAATCATATATATGGCATATAGTTTACATCTAAAATCGTAGAGTTGGGTTGAGCCAGAAGTAACATTATTTTTGTTGGGGATGTAAAGGGTTCGGTAGTGATAGGAAAATGTTTAGGAAAAAAAAGTATGATATAGATAATATATAATGACCATCCTACATAGTGTCCGTCAGTGGTATGTAGAGGTCTGAGAGAGAGCAATAACTATACATATAAACACCAACTCTCTAATAAATGTTTTTAATGATAAATGAAAAGATTCATATTATCCCGATAGGTTCCTTGTGGTGTCATGTACTTTAATTTTGATGTAAGATACTACTCCCTCCGTTCCAAAATATAGATCGATGGACTTGTCAGCCCGAAGTTTGATCGCTCGTCTAATTCAAAAACATTTGTTCAAATGTAGTCAAATTTAGGTCATTCTTGAAATTCATTTATTACGAGAGCTAGAAATAACAAAAAAAAAGATATTTTGTAATTCTTTTTTAATAAGACGAGCGGTCAAATTTTGGGCTGAAAAAGTCAAACAATCTACATTTTGGAACGAAGGGAGTAGATCTTGCATTCGATCTGATTTCCTCTATTTTCTTCTCTTCCTTTATTAACCATAGTGCCACATAATCTCAAATACTATGTGACACCTATATTTTGGGTACGTTTGATATGGATCCATATTTTCTCATAATGTCTTAGATTAAGTTTCTTTGTAGAAACATTTCTTGGATGAATCTAAATCACTTTCTAAAATTGTTGGCTAGCTAGCTAGATTCAGATTCTAAGGGAGAAAAACACAATGTGTTACATGAAAGGAAATTATAAACATAGATATTTTTTCAAAACAAACATTGATTTTTTATGGTGGAGGAACAATTCAAGCCATTTCTAGATTAGAGGCAAGGAAGGGAAGCTAGCGAAACAAGTTCCGATCGAGGTGTTTCGTGAGCCCAGGCATGATTGGAGAATCATTTCATGGAAAATTCACCTGGCTGGAACCCACTTCGCACCGTTCCAACTAAGTCACAGCAGAATCAGAAACGTTTCTCCCATCCAAACACACCCTCAATATGATGGGCACTAGGTGAGGTCGAGGCTTAGGAGTATCCTGATATATTTGATGATTGAAACGGTCCATAAAAAATATTCATTTTTGTAGACGGTTTGCAATAAGAACAATTTAATGGCTAAAAAAGAGCAATTTATTGGTGCAAATCGTGCTTAGCTGAGTTGATAAGCTTTCTTATATGGTAGTGGAATCTGTCCAACCCAATTGAGTTCGCAAACTTATTGCCATGGGGTGACGTGCTTGCATTTCTTGGATTTACTACAAGATTTAATCAGCAATATTCATTCACTACCAGGTGACGTGCCCTTCAACAACAAATCTCGAGATTTCCGTGCTCATTGGTGTGTATGGTTGCATGCATGTGCATATTCTTAGGGGTGAGTGTGGGTGCTAGTATGCATAAGCACAATTCTCCTATCGACCAATATAACACCCTATATAAAGGGCCATGGCTGATTGCCAATCGTTCAAAAAATAAATCTTTTCTTTTTTACTTTTTCTCTAAACCTTAGCTTCTAACCTCATACTTGATGTTCTTCTTTCACCTCAACAGCGATTGAAGGCATTCTAAATGGCCTGCTAGAATGAACTGTATGCCTAACCTAACGAGTTCCCTCCGGGCGAGCGTTCTTTTCTCTACCTCGGTTTCTCTAAAAGAACCAGCCTGACCGTGCAGTCCAGCATTTTTAGTGTGTTGGCCGTCGATTGTGTTAACAACCCTCCACCACATTAAAACACTCGCACAAACAGCCGACGTGCGTATGTATTGGCTCGAATTCGCTCACGAGAATGTTCACTTGAAATAATAATAATGTACATATTTATTATCTTACTCCATTCAATTAAATTTTGAATTTAGATAATGATCATCTAAGCATTGTATAACTCTTTGCTTACGAATTCGTTCACTTTTAAGTGTTAGCAGAAAAATATCTAAAACATTGACATACTATGTTATAGTGGTTTTTTATATTGATAGAGGAAAAGGTAAAATTAGTAATGCATGATAATTCAGTCAATTTTTTGAATTTACGAACTGAAAGCAAGATAAAAAATATTAGACCTATTACAGAGGAGTTATTTATTATTTTCTTACAAAAAGTAGTTATCCTTTTCTATATGAAATTACTTCAAATAATAGAAAAGGCATCATCGATAATTTTTTAAAAAATAATAAAGACGCTTAATAGTACTGCGGGTCCCATTAAGTGGGCCCCACCGAACATGCGTGGGTCCCATCTAAATAGTGTGTGGGTCCGACGTGGTCCCACATGAAACAGGCAGGCCCCGCGTGAGTCCCAACTTAACAGGACACGGGTCCCACAATAGTGTACGGGTCCCACGTGGGGCCCACCTAAATAGTGTGCGGGTCCCACGCGGGTCCCACCTAAATAGTGTGTGGGTCCGGCGTGGGGCCTACCTAAACAGGACACGGGTCCCACGTGGGCCCACCTAAATAGTACACGGGCCCAACGTGGGAGCAAGGCTCATGAGAGCTCTCCAAACTTGGAGCTTTAGTATATGTTGGGACCAAGGCTCATGAGAGCTCTCCAAACTTGGAGCTTTAGTATATGTAATAATAATAATAACTTTTTATTGGCATGTTCAACGCCCAATGGGCATTGAAACGGCAACATACTTATTGTACACATACTTACATGCAACCATGCAACGGCAACATATGCCACAGAGCGGTTTAGACCTGATCAGAGAAGCACTAGATCTTTGAGACAAACTTCAACGTACACTGTGATGCTGCACAAGTGTGTGTTTTTGTCTGATTCCTTGGTTTTTATAAAAGTTTTTTAATATATGTATGGTCTGCAAAACAGAACCTTGGACCTTCTCATTCTAGTTCATCAAATGTATCTCTATGAAAATTAAATTATTATAAATACTTTTCCAATCAAGATCTGAACATATGGACATTTCTACGTACTAGTAACTTGAATTTCGTACATTTATTAACTACAACGTAGCTCAAGAATGTGACGGCTTGTGCACACGATGATAAAGCCTAAAATGAAAACGGTTGTGCAATATGATCGTGCATGGCTTTGAAATCACATGATGATTAGGACAAGAAGAATGTTCTCAGAGCAAGCTACTGAAACAAGCGCTAAGAAGGAAGCCAAATACTAACCTGAAGCAGAGAATGCCTTGCGGTGGCCTGAGATGTTGAGTGTCTTATTATCAGCTGCTTCGAAATATTGATTGGCAGTATGTATATATAGAGTAGTTGCACGTCGTTTGCCGATTAGCTAGTCAACCGCGCGAAGTTCAGCGCGCGGTTATGAGGATTAGTGGATCATTAGGAGGTATCGTGATGGTTATTAGTGGTATACGAATATGCTGTATGCATATCCATCTGCGACCAATCGAGTGCAAATATATAACGTACACGACAAACCCACGATCACTTTGTCTGTGGTCCGGGCCAAAAACTTATTTTAGTAGAGTTGACTCACGGCAAGTCCGCAACGCATTTCCAAGAACTAGAGGTGGTGCAAAGCGGACAACCGAGAAATATTACCAAGATATCTCAACCCAGCTAATGGTTGCATACAGTCTGTGGTCGTCGGGTGCCATCGTGCGTCCATATGCGTAGCACAACCAACGGTACCCAACAACAATCGAACTTTTTTTTTTATTTCGGTCCTTATCCAGCGTTCCTTGTGGTTGTATAGATCGCTGAGCTGTCTATATATCATGTCCATGCATTTTTTTTCTCCTCACACCTAAATTTCTAAACATTGGATTTAGCATGTAGGGCTCAGATCCACCTCTCCTCTCTCCCTCTTCTTCTGGCCTACCCTCTTCTTCTCCACAACCTTCTTCTACCTCCCGCCACCGGGCCTTGCAACCACCGCCTACTGCCCAGGCTGTAACACCCTAGGCATCACAAAGCCTAGGATGTCACTCAATACACTTCTCACAAGCTGGAGTACGAAATCTCAACAGCTTAAGCCCACAAATAGAGTAAAGCGCAGAAGCAACACCATAAATAATTTTTTTAAAGGTGGCCCCATAAAAGCAACTGAAATGGACATAAATATCAAACATCATCCCTATATTCATATGAAGCCACCAGAAAAAAAAACACAACGAAGTTTACTAAAGAAAGATCATTACAACAATCCAAAGTTGTCACTATTGTTATAAAAATGTGTGGACTAAGGTGTGATGATGTCAGCTGATCCCATCCCTTCGAACACCTGGAAAGATAATGGGGTGAAAATAAATCATATCAAGCAAACTGCGTTAAGGAGTTATTTAAATCACAGGTTCATTGGATAACAATTTAATAAGAGATATAAAATACTTAAGATATCCACAAAATAAATTAAACAAACCGTAACCCCTCCTTAAATATAATTATATAAAACCTCAACACTCACATGTTAACACGCCACATATCACAACCATGGCATATAGCAAATACATGAAAAAAGTCCCAATATATTAAATAAAATCCCCAATTTCCAAGTTAAGATAAGTTTGGTGCACTACTAAAAACCCATATTTTATCTCTTAGAGTCCAACTTGTTTTGGAGCATTATTTTTAAAAATATTAGTTTCTTTCAGTTCAAGTAATGTGTTTGCTGTAATTGGCTAGGAGTCATGGTTCCAAGGTATAAATATGAACCCTGAGGCATTGTAAAAGTTTGGTACATACTCAATACAACATATCTCTTAATCAAACTCCTTTTCATTTTTTGGTGGTTTCACCATTTCTTTTTCTTTTTGGTGAATTTTTTCAAGTAGAATCAAGGATGTCTCACATTCAAGCGACTTGGTTTTGCTGGTGACTTTTTGTTTACGGAGTAATACAGGCTTTAGCTACTGGGTACATCGTTGTGGCTTCGTCTATGTTATTCAACAGTTACCAAATAGTATCTTGGCTTTGGCTTCCGGGCGCATCACTATTGTCTCGTCTAGATTTATTCTCAATTTATCCATATTTGCTAAATTTATAGTTTTATCCAGTTTTTCAAGCTTATATCACAGTTATCCTATTTAGCACACGTTCGATCAGCTTTTAATGGTCTTATTCATAGTTGTTCATTAGATCCACATGCACGGCAATCACCCCGGCCAACCGAATAAGATCTGATTGGCTGAATAGGCCAAATCAGCTGATTCTTTGTTTCTGCATCGGCTGAGATAGCCGAAATGATCTGTAAGAGACTTTCAGAATACCAGCCGATTAGCTCTTGAATTTAACCTTTACAATGTTTCTTTGTCAATTAATAGGTCAAATTGACTAGCATACTTCTGTCATCGAAAGTCAACGGTTCGGGTTTGGTCAACAGTACTCTTGGGCCTTAGTGTTGATTTTTTTGCGTCAGCAATCCTTCTAGGCGAGAATGACTACGGACATACTTCATGAGCACTGCTGTGTACCTCTCAAAAGTGCATATTATGCAATAATTAAGGACCAAGTATACTAATCTTTTCAACAAGGTGAACCAGGAGATACGTCATAATATTGAAGAATGAAGGTGAAAAGACCATTTCAATGGATTGATTCTGTGAAATTTATTTGAGAAATGCACATAGGTTGACATTAATTGGTAGAATAACTCTAAGCACAACAGGAAGCAATTATGGCATCAGCATGTGGCAATCATGAGACTTTACGTTTATGAATTTCTTCTCTTTCATAATTATTATTCCCTTTATATTTGATAAGTACCCCCAAAAGGACCTTGATATTGTCTAAGCCCACAAACATGTTTTTGTTCTCTTCTACTAAGAGTGTAGCTAGCTTGGGAGGACGTAAGTAATAGTGTCATTTATCTCTGTTTTTCTGGATGCAGGTCATCTCATTGTTTCATCTATTTCATGTTATGTCATGCTTCTAGTGTATCTTTTGGCATTCCCGTAGGTTCCTAGGTATCCTAGAACGTTTATGCGAATAATTGGTAAGGTGCATCCCATCAATTACGTTTTGCACCTCTAAACTTACTAATAATGCAGCTTCCAAAATATAGACTTCTTCATCCACATCACTACATAGATATTTTTGCTCGGAGCAGGTTGGCTACCATAACCATTTTCAAAGAGTAACTTAACATCCTTTACCATATCATGTACATATTTTCTATCACGGTGCATAGGCTTGGTCTGGCAGTATTCTTTGTCTATTACAATGTATAGCTTTCTTTCTCAGCGGGTGATTGGTATTAAGGAATCGACAATGGCTGATGTACACTACTTTCTTGCAGTGTTTCAAATAATGTTGTTTGTATCGCTATACAGTGAGTGCATGCTATATATATCCCTTGTCTGTGTATACTGACAGGTTGTTAAGTGTAGTCCGATCATTAATGGTTATGAGTAGCAATGCTCACAGTCCAAATATCTCTTGTTTGTCATCATCCCACACACTTATTTTTTTTTTGTTCCTTGGTAGCCAATAAAAGTTTATCATTGAAAGGTTGTTTTGGGCTTTGGATAAGCATCAACATCTTGATGTACATATGCACAACAGTTAAGTGTTATGACTGCTACTCATCTCATTGAAAGGATTAATGCCATCCGTACTCGGAACCGAACCTTATGTTCCTAGTGTCATTGCATAGTCCACAAATTCTCCATGAACCTTTTTCCATTAGACCTATCAGCGGGGTGTCTCAACACATGTAATCATTCTTACGTTCTTATTTGGACATTTGGGTCCATCACATCAATTTTTGCACGCTCTTTTTTCTAAAGCAAACGCTTCATGAAAATACCACATCACCTTCCATGTACTTTCTTCCTTGGAGACTCACTCTGAAATCTCAACATCACTAGGGTCATCTCGCTTGATCTTATTCCTAAATCCATGCAGCACACACGAACAAGGCATATAAGTTCTCGTACTCTGCACCGTGATATAAGATACAGTGAGTGGCATAGCCAGGAATTCATGCTTTCATATTCATTGTTAAAATTGTTTGTATCCATAATAAAAGCCGAAGAGCAGGCTTACAGCAATGAACATAAATCCATTGTAAACCCAAAGTACATAGAGTTGAAACTTGACCTAGTAGCAATATCTCCAATAGTTAAGGATCAAAGACATAAGAAATATTACACAATAGAAAAAGAAATTACAATGTGACTTTAGCATCCTCTTGCTGAAAGGGATTATTATATCATGGTTCTTCACTTGCTTGACATGGTCCCAACTCAATGTATTGTCCTTCTAACTATATCTTGATCATTAACATTGTACCTTGAGATGGGGATAGCTTGCCAGGATCGTATGCTCTAGTGCTTTCAGATCTGCTTGGAATTCAGTCTCTTCACCAAAAGATTCATCATCTTCAACAACTGAGGTTGATTAGGCTCTCTCCTGCTCCATGTGACTATCATCCTCTACTTGCACTGAGACCTGCAGCAGATTGTGTTGATGGCAAAAAATGTCCAAGATGCCAATCTGGCGGGATAGCCGGTCTAACCGCTTGTACGCGGTTAAACCGGCTGGTCCTGTAGCCAGTCTGGCAATGGCCAGGCGGTCTAGACCGAATGTAAAGGCGGTATAACCGGCTGTTCCCGAGTCCGAGCAGAATTAGAGATTTATCACGATTTGGATCTGTAAAAGGACTTCCTTGCAGGGCAAGACCTCTCCACCCTATAAATATAAAGGGTTGTGACTGATTGAGGACCTCTACCCAAATTGTATAAACATTATTTGTCTTTTACTTTTTCCTAAAACCCTAGCTTTTCGAACCCCTTTGCTTCCTCCTTTGTCTCCACAACGGTTTAGGATGTTCTAAGTAGATTTGTCGACCTTATAACAACTATAGGTTCGCCATCCCAAACGCGTCCCTCCCAGGGTGGTGATCGTAGGCTTTCGTGGGTGCCTCTGTTACAGGCAGTTTGACCAACCCACATTTGCAGTCTGACTGGCTGCTCTGTAGGAGCTCTGACGAGGAGATTCGACGATCGTGCGATCTAGCACATTCTGTGTTGACCCAGAAAGGCGTTAATATATTTGGCAACTCTGCTGGGGAAGAAAATCCAGTTTTCATAAGTAATCTACTCAACCATAGCCAGATGTCTACCAAGAACTTTGAGATGAGCAACGAAAGCGTCATCATCGCTGCTATGGAGGACCTTAGTGAAGAAGAACAACAATGGTACCTGGCAACGGAAGTGCATTTCAAGAGCGAGTTCTTTAAGGGCTAAGGGCCGTGGAGACATGGTGACATTGTTAGCGCTCCTTATCGGCACACTTTTACCATTGTTTATCTCCAATAATGGCATGAATTTGATATCTAAACTAGTGATCATAGTCACTAACCAGTCCGTTTTCGCACATGCATACGTTTTGGAGGATTTATGAGTTTGGAGGATTTTGGGCTATTTTGGAGCATAAATTATAAAGCCCGAACGAAGGTTGAAAACCCCATGAATTGAAAGCAATCCAAGTCCAAGTCCAAACCCACATTTGAAGGAGGTCTAAGGTTCTAGAAGGTCCAAGATATAAACCAATTCAAGATTACTTTGGGGTGAAGGCGAAGCAATTGAAGATTAAGGAAATATTTACCTCTCCATCCTTATCTTGAAGATATCCCGAAGCAAACGTTATCAAACACCCATGACGAGAGAAGGACACAGACCCCAGAAGATCCGAGGAGGCACAAGGAGAAAGGAGGGCATGAGCCGCGCCAGGAATAGGCCAGACCAGCCGGCTTGGGACCCTGCTAGCCGGCCGACCTGGGCCCATTCTACCGTGGCTCGGCCTCCCCTTTGACCGAGGTCACCTCCACCATAAAAGGTGCCATGTTCCGAGGATTCAACAAGTTTTTGGCCATCTGCAGTCAACGCCGAGGAGTAGAGGAGTAGATGGACACCTTTCCAGAGAGCCAAGGGCCGTTGCTAGTTGTCTAGGGTTTGCCCTAGCTGATGTGGGAACCTTGCACGGTACGGCCACGTCGGAGTTCAGGAGCTAGAATCAAGATCAAGGTACACCACTGTTGTGATCTTATGATCTACAATCATTCATGGTAAAGATATTTGTGTCACTAAAATATTTTGCAAGCAAGTATCTCTCTCGGGTTTGCGCTTGGGAAGTACCTCCATTGAAGAATTTCCTTCTTTGCGTGCCACTTAATTTTAGATCTATTATCGAGATAGATCATTGGGATGTTCATACCGGGGCTACCAAAGGGGTTTGACATGTTCTACGTGCTCGAATGGCTTGTGGACCGAAGGGGTAGTGCTGTGACAGGATGTATCCTAGTGTTAGACGCAGTCATCTAGGGTTCCACCGGAAGTCATCATTTAAAGATGCTTTTATTGAGATTCACATCTATCTTGCCTTATCTAGCTAAGAACTACAACTATGCATTGATTTTGGTGATCTAGATCGGTTATCTCTGTCTCTCTCTCTCTCACTACCTTTGGTGTCTATTGACTTAGTAGATTAGATTCTTGTTAACATATTCCTGATGCAAAGGGTTTCATGCAATTTAGATTGATTCTTTGTCTTTAATTCTACGGATTGATTGAACCTATGGGGAGAAATACTCAACGTCCAAAGCTGCTACTTCGAGCCTTTCACACAACTTACAATTATCTTGTTATTGAGAATGTTGTGAAAATAGAAGAGTTAGAATGGATTATTAAAGAACAGTTTTTATTTATGGCCAGACACCACCGCCATTCCAAATGCCCCAGCCAAAAACGACTAATGTGGGAGGTTCCGCGATGCCTTGTTCAGCTATTCTCGCACAGCCAGTTCTGACCGCTTCTGCAGTCGGTCTAACCGCATCGGCCGGTCCGACCGCGACTGTACGGCCGTGCGCCGCAGAGCCTCCTGTCCCACAGACGAATACTATAGCAATTACAGCCAGAAAACTCAATTCCATTAGCTACGAATTCTAAATTCGGCTACCCTGGCCATATTGGAGCTATGGCTTCTTGCTGGTGCCACATATAGTACTCATGCAATTGCTACACGCTCTCAAAGTCTTATTCCCAATGATGTGTTTGATGCTTATAGGTCT
>JACEFO010001247.1:0-36691 GCA_015342445.1 Digitaria exilis
CTTGGAGAACTTGGCGTAGAACTGGTGATCCCTCAACCCTTGAAGAACAATGCGAAGGTGCTCGGCATGCTCTTCCTCATTCTTGGAATATATGAGAATGTCGTCAATGAAAACCACCACAAACTTATCTAGTTCTGACATGAAGACCGAATTCATGAGGTACATGAAGTAGGCTGGGGCATTGGTGAGTCCAAAAGACATAACCAAAAACTCATAAAGTCCATAACGGGTAGAAAAGGAAGTCTTTGGAATGTCACAAGGTCTGATTTTATTTGGTGATAGCCAGAGCGAAGGTCAATCTTGGAAAACACTCTGGCGCCAGCTAGTTGGTCAAACAGGATGTCAATACGGGGGAGTGGGTACTTGTTCTTAATAGTCACCGCATTGAGAGGCCGGTAATCAATACACAACCTCAAGGAATGGTCCTTCTTCTTCACAAAGATAGCAGGACATCCCCAAGGTGATACACTTGGACGAATGAAACCCTTGTCTAGCAGTTCTTGGAGTTGAATTTTTAATTCAGCCAATTCATTGGGTGGCATTCTATATGGTCTCTTTGATATAGGTGCTGTGCCAGGTTGAAGTTCAATCACAAATTCAATGTCCCTATCCGGCGGCATCCCAGGTAAGTCATCCGGAAAAATATCGGCATACTCACATACCACCGGAATGTCTTTTAGTTGGGTTTCCACCATTGTATAAGCACACGCATTGACGCAAGTCCGTTGTGGCAGATATAGCACACTAGGGCCATGCGTAGGCGAGTTTATTTCAACAACTCGTTCCGCAACATCTAGCACAACCTTATGTTGAGTCTTCCAATTGGCTCCCAACACAATGTCAATCCCTTCCATACCAAGCAGAATTAAATCAGTAGGAAATGTTTTACTTCCCAGCCTGATTGGAACTTTTCGGGTGACTTGGTTGGACGCAATTTTACCTCCCGCAGTTGATATCACATATGATGATTTGGTATGGTACGATTTTAATCCACATTTCACATGAAATCTTGTGCTTATAAAACTATGTGTTGCCCCGGAATCAAACAATATCACAGCAGGTTGAGTGCAGATAGGGAAGGTACCAGTCATGTCTGGGGCTCCCTCGGTAGGTCGGCCAAAGTGGTGTAGTTGAGCCGTCCTTGCCGCACCTGCACACGATGCTGCTGTTTGCCCTTGCTTTGCTGATTTCCCGGGTGCTGGTTCTGCTGCTTGTTCTCCGGGCAATCCTTGATGAAGTGGCTGTTACTGCTGCACTTGAAGCACTGATAGCCGGCTCCAGGGCAAGCTGGCTGTTGTGCATTCTGCCTTGGCGCCTGCTGCTGCTGCGGCGGTGGAGGAAACGGGGCGCATTAGGCTATGGCGGCCTAGCAACCCATCCACCACCCTGAGGTGCCCTGGACTGTCCTTGCGGTGCAGCCGGGGGAACCAAGCGGAACCTCTGTGGCTGCGCGCTCGAAGGTCCAGCAGGAGTCTTCCTCTTCTTCTCCGCCTTGTGCACCGTGTTGGCGTCTTCTTGGGCGATGGCGAGGTTCACAAGGTCGCCATACGTGGCAGCACGGGTGGTGGCCAACTGAGCTTTCAACTTGGCGTTAAGGCCACGTCGGAACCTCTCCAGCTTTCTTCTCGTCAGAATCGGCGTGATGACCCGCATACGGGCACAGACCATTGAAGGCCTGGGCGTATTGCAGCACTGTGCGGGTACCCTGGGTCAGAGCCACAAATTCGTTCAACTTCCGCTCTACCAAGCCAGCCGGAATGTGATGAGCCTTGAATGCAGCCTTGAACTCATCCCATTCAACCACATGACCCTCCTGCTGCAGGGCCAGGTAGTTCTCCCACCATAAGACAGCTAGGCCGCGGAGCTGCTGCGCCGCGAACACGACCTTGCGGTTGGAAGTGCAAGGCGTCGCCAGGATGGTGAACTTGGACTCGATGGCTCGAATCCACGTATCGGCTTCCAAGGGCTCATCGGCTCGTGAGAATATTGGCGGGTGCGTAGCCAGAAAATCCTCGTATCGGGCCACTTGAGGCTGAGGGGCCCGTTGACCTCCTTGCTGCAGCATCTGCTGCTGCATCATTTGTTGCTGATGCTGCAGGTTCCGTAGAATTTCCGTTTGCGTGGCATACAACTGCTGCCACGTCGGAGGTTGCTGCGGTGGCGGAGGTGGTGGCGGCTGTTGCTGCCCCTCTGGCCCCTGCTGGTTAGCGTTGGAGCCACTAGCGTCATGACCGCTGCGGGTGATTGCCATCTGCAGTAGGTACTTGTGTTAGCCACATTTCATAAGCTTGCATAATGATGACAAGATAGAACGTGACAATATATTGAAGTTTACTGCGCAAAAATGACATGTCAACAAGCAGTTCGGAAGAAAAATCATATCTCCCAACAGGAAGCAAGTAAAATGCTCCAATTCGGTCAGTAGCTCGAAAATTTCATGTTCTACAACTTTCATGTTTGGCTCAGATTCAAATTCGGACTGGAACTAAGCCGAAAAATTCAAACTCTAGCTCTCTGCGTTTGCTGTTTTTCAGCAGGCCGAGCTGTAGTGTTTTGGTTGCCATTTTTATTTCGCTTAACCAATAGGGTTGCAATTTGGTGATCATTTTGTTTGACAAATTCCAAACAACTTTGTAGTTCACATCACAGCCCAGAAATGAATGGAAAACCCATCAATAATTAAAACAAGGTTAGCTGCAGAATGTTTTCAACACAGCTATTACAACTTTCATCAAGTTTTTGGATCACAACCACACCATTAAATTACATTGCCTCCAAAAGATAAAAAGGGGGAGCTCAACTCCATCTAGCCTATTACAACATGAAGCCAAAATTTAGGCCTAGCGGAGGAGTAACTTGCCCATAGGTGAAGGTGGAGCTGGAAGGGGCGGCATGTCATCCTCGGTGTCCATGTCGGAATCGGGGGCCTCTCCTTCTCCTTGCTCTCCCTCTTGCTCAAGAAGGTGCTGAGCATCATGGGCGGCTAGCATAGCATTAGCATGCTCCAAGGTACCGTGTACCTCCTCAAGTTCATCTCTAGTTTGGGCTAGCTCGTTTTGGACATTGTTGTGCGCAATGTGGAGATCATTCAATTGCCTCTCCAAATCAGCAATCATGGCATCCCTGGTGGTCACCTCAATGGACAATGAGGTCCTCTCAACCCCAATGTCATGGGCACGGGCGGACATGTCCATAGCAAGGTTGAGCATCTCGCTCTGCGATCGTCCTAGAAGTGCCTGCAAACGGTGGTAAGCCCGCATCCACCTCATCATCAATGCAGCTGCAGCGACGGGGTTCTCCGCCATCCTCAAAGGGGAGCTAAGGTAGCGTCTCATCCAATGGGGATCATCCGGCTGAATCGGTGGAAACAACCCCAGCAACTGGTGCTCTACCAACTCCTGGTTCTGAGCAACAAAAGAGCTAATGCCATTCAAGGCGGCTAGCTCACAGGTCGTCTCCATGTGGTGTCCATGAACTTCCACCGTCCAAGTGGGGGAGCTAGGACACGGTGGGTGGTGATATACCACCAAACGCACACGAGAACGGGTCACACCACGGTCTCGGATGAGGGTCCTCTCATACTGCGGCGGGGTAGGGTAGTCGAGCGCCTGCAAAACCGACCATAGAATGCTAGGAAAGCCTTCCCATCCTAAGCAATCTGAGAAGGACACGTCGTTGGGGTAGCTGGCCAAGTCAGCGTGAGCGTCCATTCTGAACCAAAAAGAAAAGGGCAAGGGTGAGAACCGGTTAGCGCCAAAGAAAACAATAACGGATTCTGGATAGTGTAGTAAAAATTATAAAACTCGAAATCTACAAGCTCAAAAATTCCCAAGTTTGGCCAGGACATTGGTTAAGTAATTCCAAACAAGTTTCACGTTGAAGGTTTGAGCAGAAACTGCTGTCAAGATGGTGTAAAAATTCAATTTTTATCTCACTGTTTCCAGAATTTTCCAGCAGACAGGGGGTTACCATTTTAAGCATAACTCCAGTTTTACTGAACCATTTTCGTTGAAATTTCTACTGAACTATTTTAAGCATATACTTCATAATATTTATGACAACTTTTATGTTGAACACTCTTTCATTTGACAACGTTTTCAGTTTCGAATCATTGGTGCAATCAGACTGGTCTCAGCAGGAATTTGGGTCGTGATTTGAATTTCGACGGCGGTTTCGATTGGCCACGTGTTAAAATTCAATATTATTTCAGTGAAATACAATGCATGAGCGGCCTATTCGTTCTCACCAACACACATGCCAATAACTTTTGGCCTACGAAGTTAGTGCCGGTGGCTAGGCAATATCCGTCTCTCCCTATATTAACTAGCCGAATTTCTCTAACCGTTCAATCATACGGATCCGCGGTTAGTGTACCTGCAGAAAATTTCATTCCAGAGCATATTTAATCAACCTTTCGTGCCAGCACTCACGAAAGCGTCTCCATTCATTACCACCCACTATAGAGGTGGCACCCGAACGTTTAACATTGAACGGGCAATGTTCATATGTCACCAAGGCAACATATTGACAGTTTCATACGCTCATGAGATAGCGTATTGACTTTGTGCCGCCATCATATTTGCATATGATGCCGTGGTACGCTACAGCAATCGCCGTACCTTGCGCCCACCATGCTATTCTAGTTTCATACGCCGTCACAGCGTATTGACTATGTGCCGCCACTATATTTTCATATAGTGCCGTGGTACGTTACAGCAATCGCCGTACCTTGCGCCCATCATTGCGTAAAGTAAATGACAGAATGAAATGTGCTGGAAGTTAGTATTATATTATTTGCCACCTATCATATCGTGATCCCTTAACCCACATAGGCTTCACGCTCTAGATAACATCCTTAGCGGTCCTAAGAATAACCTTCCATCGCAAAGCGCGGCGGAAGTACGAGTTGGCAAATTTTATTCAAAAATGTTTATTAAAGGTTTGTTGCTCTCTCCGGTGCGCTGCTTCGGCTCTGATGCCAGCTGTGGCGGACCACTCCAAAATTATTCCAAGTTAAGTACCCCGGGACCACTAATCGAGTAGTCAGACACTTAATCCGGAATAAGCTGGAGCGCCGTCGGATTAAACCCGATTTAACCACGTACTTTTCTCGATCGAAACAACAGCACGCCCACATGAAGGTGAGTTCCAGAGATTACAACATTCCACAAATTTAACATACACAAATAGTATCTCAAAGTTATTACAAACCAAGTTCGAATTTAAATCAGAGTATCAAAGTCTTGCAGCGGAATAAAAGTAGTTCATTGCAGCGGAAATAAAAGCTAACGACGATACAAGTAACACCATGCTGAAGCCTGCCACGGTGCTACTCCTTCCGATCCTCGGCAGAGGACGGAACCCACTCGATGTGCCATCCAGGGGGAACCTGGGTAGGCCAAGTCAAAGCATCGACTGCCACATCCAACATGGTACCTGTAAATCAATGCCACAAGCAAGGCTGAGTATACTAATACTCAGCAAGGCTTACCCATCGGGTGAAAACTACATCACCGACGTCTAGACATGAGAGGCTTTTGGCTGGTGGGTTTGTTTGCCAAAAAGCAACTAAGAGTAGGTCCTTGCTTTCATGTTTTAGCATCATATTCTAGTAGATTTAACCATTCTAGATTAGCATCCTCCCTAAGCATACAAGTGGTGCAATACAATTTATTTTATAGAACAAGTTCATCAATCTCATAGTTTCACTTGTTACTCAATGCAGCAAGGCGGTCAAGCAGTCTCATTAACCGCGAGAAGCGGACAGTTCGAACCGAATTTTTGCTACCTGGCCAGGGGAAACCCATCACACACGGATAATGCTTGCTAATAAAGGTACAAGCACTTCCCAACCTTTCCCATCGATCCACAATTCGGAACTGGGTCCATTTCCTTAGGATAAAGGTTTACTGCTTCACTCACAGTCTCACGCATATATCCACAAGTGTACGGCAGGGGAAAACAAAGTTTCCAAGGAGAGATGGCTATCGGCCCTAGCTGCTTCAATCTGGTACCGGGCTTACCGACTCCCATATATCGGCATGCATGTGGTACGTTCAAAAACTTGACACACTCAACCACACGTTTCGACCTTAAATCATTTATCATACACGGACGGGAGATCTACATCTACCATCCCGCCCGTCAATCCTTATGATTCCAACATAAGTAA
Organism: Digitaria exilis; assembly: GCA_015342445.1. Lineage (NCBI taxonomy): Eukaryota > Viridiplantae > Streptophyta > Magnoliopsida > Poales > Poaceae > Digitaria > Digitaria exilis. The sequence goes on from JACEFO010001247.1 coordinate 6,173, forward strand.
AGACAAGCAACTCCTATGTCTCGCGACCGACAGGAATCACTCGACTTGTAACGGACCTATAGCAATGCCCTATCGATCCTTTCATACTAGTGTTGCAGGTCATCGATACTAGGAAATGTGCAGCTAAAGTATTCAATCAACTCCTTGAAACGTAAATGCACAAACATAGGGAATTCATAGATGCATAATTTTAAAAGTTAGGTCATGCTCCGGGGCTTGCCTTCTTGCTCTAGCTGGGGGTTAGCCTCCGGGTTGGTCGATCCTTTGCCGGCACCTCCCTCCGGGATTCCTTCCTCGTCGGCGGGGATAAGATGGTAGTTGCCGTCCGGAATAGCGCCTTCTACATGAGATGCATAACTTATTGGCTGCCTATTGATTCCAAGATCAAGGCCTTGAAGGCCATATTCACCTAGACATGCTTAAGTACTACTATTCTCTTCACAAAAATAGAGTAGAGGGTGTGGAAAATTTTTATTCATCTTTGATGGTGATTGTGTACATATATAAAAGAATTCTATTTATTACTTGCAAATTAGGGTGCTGTTCTGAAATTTTAGATTCTCCTTATTTTATTCTAACTAACTAACAAAAAGGTTTATTCTTTTATATAAATCAATTTCCACATAGATTCCTTCTCATTTTTGTTTCTCACTTTCTGTTCATCCTTTTTATCTATAAACTTTATGACAGCTACTGGAGTATAAGAGCTAAGCTCACTCCAAAATTGAGCTAAATCGGAGCTACACAATAGTTATTAAAAATAAATTAAACTGCTGCCTGCAGAAATGAAATAAATTCATATAAAATTGAAAATTCATCCAAATCAGGAGATTTTCCTACCCAAGCTAGTCATGAGTACAAGGAGGGCTCTGGCCAAGTGGTGGCTCAAAATAACCCTTGGACAGTCCTCAATACATTTCTATCCTAAAACACATATCTATTTATTTGCTAGTCTAAACAGAGCAAAAATTAAGTTTTGCATTTTTAACAGATGTTCTAACAAGTTTTTAGGCCTCTGGAGAAAAATGGTGATTTTTCACTGCTCAGATTATTTTTAATAATTTCTGTACTGCAAAAAGACAGGAAAAACATTTTAATTAATAACCGAAGCTACACTCCATATTTTTAGGTCCCCTTTGGACACAAGGTGCCCAAAGTCATTACAATCAACATATCCAAAGATCAACCCTAGAGGAGCTTTGGATTTGAAATGGTGCACAAGTTTCAAATTTTACAGTTTGAATTTTAATTCAAAAACGGTTCACCAAAAGTATATACATGCTTAAAGGAGATTGGAGTTTACAATCTCACAAATCCAGGGAGTATTTTTGTGCATTTTTCTTATTTTTGTACGATTTTTAACGGATTTTACAAGATTCGGGAAAATTAGATCTAGGTTTAAGAATCTTTTTACGCCGGGAACCCTAGAACTTTCAAAACCTTACGAACAAGTCCCTGACTTTTGCGCAGAGGACCCTAGAACTAAAAGGGGAACGCGAACAAGTCCCTGGGCTCGTCGGCGTTGTTACGCCGGCGAAACGACGGCGAACTGGCTCGGGGGATGTTGGGGGAAATGGAGAGGAGCTCACCACGAGTCGGTTGAGGTAGGGCTCGCGGTCGGAGATGAAGCGGCGCGGCTCGTCGACGTTGAGCGGCGGCGCGGTTAGCTCCGGCGATGTCGCTGGCGGTCTGCAGTGGTCGAGGCGGTGCGCGGAAAGGCTCGTGAGCTTCACGGGACGATGGTGGAGCTCGACGTGGGGTTCGTCTGCGGCGGAGATGGCCGGGGTATAGGGCTCGACGTGGAGGGGGGTGTTTGCGGTGTTAATGGCCGAGCGGTGGGGAAAAGTGTCGATTCGTGGCGAGGGTGGCTCGATTCAAGCTGGGGATTGCTCGAGCAGCTAGCGGGGTGAGTGAGCGAGCTGCACGCGCGGGGGATTAGAAAGGGGTGGAGGGATTCGCGGTCGATTCGAGGTTGCGGCGGGGAAGCTGGAGCTCGGCTCAGGGTGTCCCAAGGTGGAAGACGACGGGAGCGAGCGCGGTGAAGTGGGAATGGCTACGCGTGGACTGAGGGGAAGGAGTGAGGGTGCTCAGTGAAGGGTTTGGAGTGCGCTAGGGGCACTGAGCAGCCTCGGGGGTGTGTGTGCGCGTGCACGGGCCGTCACGGTCGCCATTGATGGCGCGGCGAGCTCGGGCAGAGCGCGCGCACGGGATAGGGCGTCGAAGATCGTCGCGTGGAGCAGTGGGAGATCTCCTACAGGGCCCTTGGCGCGGAGCGGGACGGAATCTACCGTGGGGAGGCACTGCGCGACGCGCGCGCGAGCGCGCGGCCACGGCGGCGCCGGACCACAATGATGGCACTCCGCGGCGCGAGGCGAGGCGGGCGAACGACGGCGAGGTGACAGCTCGGGAGGGGTTGGACAAGCACAAGGCGACAAGCGCCACCCGACGCCGCAGCTCGGCCAGCTCGGCGCGGCCTCCGCCGCTCGCCGTCCACGTGGCGGCCGAGCTCCGGCCAGGCGCAGAGCGCGCCATGGCTGAGCTGGCAGCCCCGGGGAGCTCCACTGCTACATTTGAATTTTCTCCAAAAATTTGAACTGAACGTGAAAAAGTATGAAAATAAAAGTTGGAGTTGGAAAGGTGGGACACAACTTTCTTTTTGGGGTGAACCTGAAATTTCAAATTTTTCGAGCTCAAACAACCCAAATACAAAAAGGTGCCCAGAACTGTATTTTGAGTTTTTGAGGGACTAAACTGCAAAATTTTCAAAAGTTCCAAACAGTGACTAGGCCTTATTTGTGATGAAAAAGAACTTTTATTTTTGGATATTTTCAAGTTTAGTACAAAAATTTTGAGATTTCAGTTGGGTGTCAAACAACCCTTGTTTTTGAATTTCAAATTGAATTTTCGATGGATTTTTGAATTTCAACCCATAATTCCCTTTTCAACCTGTTTCATATGTGTTTTATTCATTATTACATCAGAGATGTCACATCAGGGTCGTCCACAAGAAAGGTGGTGGAGAATGGACGAAATCCTAGGCCGATCGGCCTAGGGAGGCCGGCCGGCCTGCCACCGAGGCGGTTTCGCCCCATCTTTTGCGTGGCGGTTACTCTGGCATTTGGAGTGACGGTTATGCATGCAACCACCCTTGAACCGACCTTGAGTGGCTATAAAATGAGCCCCTCACCCCCTCACTCAACCATCCTTTGGAGAGAAGAGAAGGCTCAAGATGTAGTCCACTATCTTAGAGTAGAGTAGAGAGAGTAGTGGGTGAGTGCTTGGGTGACAGCCAAGCTTGTAGAGGGAGTTCGGGAGTCATCTCGGCCTTCCCCCAACATTGTTCCGCCCCCGAGGAATAAAGCTTCAGAGTTCATCTTAGTAAGTCCTCGGTCTCTTGCCTTAGTTTCTAGCTAGTTCTACTCTTTACCTTCAGCAGTTTATCTTTATCCTACCTTGATCTGCGGGATCCCATGTCTTTTCCTCATAAGCCCTTCGCGTTGGGTGGAGGTCAGTAGTTGATAGCTTAAGCGTGGTGCTTGTGCTTGATAAGTACCTTGGGTTGTGTTGCACCCCACGGAACTGATTGTGGTAGGCGGCAGGTGGTGACAGCCCTGTCCGTCCTTTGTAGTCCACCACGTTCGGGTGTATTCATAACAGTAGTTGCTGGGCCTGGGGGAACCCCTCTCTCATCCCGTTCTGAGTTCGCCCCGCCTTAGTCGTCGAAGCAGATCTGGTTAGCTTAAGGATAAGTTATCTGGGGTAACGAGTAGCTAACTAAGGTTAAGCTCTCTACTCCTTTGCCTGTTCTCCTGGGGGGTCCGGTTAGAGAACTTTAGGGTAGTCGCGTCTACCGTTCCTTGGATTTGACATCCAGGTTTTTACTCCCCTGGTGAAAGGCTACAGCGGTCTCCGTGCGCTTTTGGATTCGTTAGGCTAAGGAGTGCCAACAAGCTTTTCTGGTGCCGTTGCCGGGGAACGGTAGCAACACTAGTTTAGAATTTTCTAGCTGTACACTTTTCCACCCTACCACATGGAGCATACCCTGCTCCTAGTTTTCCGGTAGTTCCATTTCGCGAGTTTTTGGAACTACCTCCATCCTTCCACCCCCACCACATGGCTTTGAGACCCGTCTCAGTCTCGTTGCCATGGTTTGTTCACAATCCTTGGATTAGATGAGGAGAATTGCTCTCCTATTTTTCCCGGGATGAACCAACACAGAGTTTTTCTCGTTTTTCTCTGACGGGAGAAGCAAAGCTTTGGTACTACCGGAGTGCAGTTGAAGGTTGAAATTTTCCTATTCATCTATCTTATCCCTAAGGCTCAGATAATGAGTCTCTTGGAGGAATCTGGGAAGATTTGTTGGTGGATTAAAGCCGGAAGTGCTCACGTCACTTTGTTCTTCCACCAACAGACTCTAGACTCTCTCAACACCAAACAGCAAATCCTCACCCTTTCATCAGACCACCACATCTAACCATAGGAAGTGATCGAACAAAATTCCTCAGAGAACTCTTTCGAGAATTTGCCGCATTATGCGTGCAAGTCCTGAGAAGATTCACTCCGAAAGTCACATCGCAGTTTGAGGGTCTATCTGCGGTCGTGAGCAAGGAATGAATGACCTATTGGGGGGACTGACACACAAGAAGTTGTCTACGATTTTTTTTCGTAAGCACCTGAGAGGGATCAACGGCCAGATGCTGGGAAGCAAGGGAATTATCTCGAGTTGTGCCTAAGGCGCAACAGAGTATTCCTAGATTTCCACATCTTTCGATATCCTGGAAGGTGACACTTCTTCTTGATTTGTCAGCCAATAGAGCATCTTGTCAACCTCATCATGATCGATCTGTGCTCCAGCTCAGAGTTGATAAAGGAAACATCCTGATCGGCCTTACACGATCAGTGAACTTAGCCTTGCACGATCAGTGAAAACTATCTTGGAGGCTAGAGCGAGACCCAAGTGAAGAAAGCACTCAGTTGTTTTTTTAGGTTATATCAGCTGAAGATTTTTGTCATCCCTATCATCCAAGAGGCAAAACCGGGCGATCCTCGCTCAACATGGAGAAGGAACCACAGCCTCCTCCACTAGAGTGAAGACCGCTGCCACCTGGATAGATAGATGCTTTCTTCACAACAATCACAGCACACCAGTCATCATCAGTGAAAACTGACAGAGAATGAGGCTTGGCAGCTGCAAAAGTCTTAGAGAAATATCGGTCCATTTTCAGATATTCCCTACAGACTGGACGGGGATCATCTCCAACATCCATCGTGTCGCTTTGAACTGGACAAACAGCCATTTGGCTGAACGATGCGATGAGGGAGGCAGTCAAAGGAATTTTGATCTACCTCCACCTGTCCCTCGCTCCTCGGCAGATAATTGTTGTTCTATGCAATGCACTGGCAACATTTTAGAGATATACGATGGCAGCCTTCTCTGTCTACTGACCTCATCGGGAACATCATTCGTTGATGAATTCTCAGTATCCCCAAAAATGGGAGAATTGTCGGAGAAGGTCTTACGTGACATGAGTATCAGGCCCCTATCGTACAATCTTCTGATTGGATTTTTTCGATCAAGATCATGTGCAACGCTAGCAACCACACAGTCGGGACAGAGCTGGATCAATGCAAGAAATATCATCATCTGAAGCATTGACCAGAACTCAACAACGGAGAAGGAACTGTCTAATGGTTTTTGCCATGGACAAGTTCAGACCCTACTTGGTCGATGTCAAAGTGATAGCACACACGGACCATGCTACACCAAGATATCTCCTGACCAAGAAGGGCGACAAGCCACAACTCGTCCGTTGGATTCCTGCTCCTTCAAGAATTCGCAAATCAAAAAGGGAAGAGAGCAAGGAAATGAGTGGCATATCATCTCCAAGGATATAAGAATAATCATATGAGATGATACTCTCTCAAGGGCCATTTTATAGATTTGGATTTACACCCTCACAGAGAAGGAATTCATTCACCTTAACAGATTTCACCTAAGGGATTTGTTACGTACTGGTTTACTCCAGCGTTACAACCACCATGTGATAAGACCCGCGAGACTTTTTGTCCTTCGGCGGCGTCTCTTGCATATCGTGCTCACCGTCAAGGGCACTCATAGCATGTTTCCACTTCTTTCATAGGGAATGAACTCCTCATATAGGATGACTACGGATTTTCTTTTCCGTACAAACCTTGTGCTTAGGTTAGATGGACTGATCACCTTGCTAACCAAAGCACAACATGCTAAGAGTCTTTGCGGAGCCCATGATGCTATACTCATTGATCCAACTTCAGTTGGAAAGATTGTCGAGCATCTTGGTAATCATGGACTAGATGTCCACATTGGTTGAAGCACTTCAAATTGTGGTAAGGATATGGAGACTCACACTCCACCCTTAGAAGTGCATCACCGGGTTGGAGAAAAATCACCGGGTTGCCACTCCATACCATCCCCAGACAAGTCAAGCAGAAAGTCATGAACATGGAGAAGGGATGGAAGGGCAATCGCCCGAGAAACTTTATGCACATTGAACATCATTCCCATTAGGTGATCGAGAGGTGAAACATAGATCCCCAATCAGCCAGAGTCAAAATGATGAAATCAATTGGCTGAGTTGGAGAATGGAGAAAGAAGGCCTATCATGACATATCTAAGTAGGAAGGCTTCCCTTTACGCTTCTCGTAACATCCCAGATATTTAAGACCTTGAAAAGACACTGCAAACAGGGTAAAGGGGGCAGCTTTGGTTGAAGCACACTTAAATGGATCAAAAATTGGAAATTGAATTTTCAATAGAACAAATTGACACCTAGCCGAGATCTCAAAATTTTTGTACTAAACTTGAAAATCTCCAAAAATAAAAATTGTTTGTCATCACAAATAAAGCCTAGTCGCTGTTGGGAACTTTTCCAAATTTTACAGTTAAGCCCCTCAAAAACTCTAAAAACCCCGCAGAACGCCTTTTCAAATATGGGTTGTTTGAGCTCGAAATATTTGAAATTTCAGGATCACCCCAAAAAGAAAGTTGTGTCCCACATTTCAAACTCCAACTTTTGTGCTTGCACTTTTTGAAGTATAGTTCAAATTTTTGGAGAAATACACTTTTGAACAGAGGAGCTCCACGGGCGCTCCGGCTGGCCGCTCGGCCACCTCTGCCCGAGGCCGGCAGTGGCCGCCACGTGGCCGGCGAGCGGCGGCGACCGGGACAACTCGCCCAAAGCCGCAACAGCCGCGCCTCTCCTCCCCATGCACACGCCAACGTCCACGTCGGGTCGGCTCGCGCACTATGCGACTCGCCTTGCCGCGGCGAGCGGCCGCGCCATCATGGCGAGCCGGGCTGGGCCACTGGCAGCCGGCGCACTCGTCGAGCAGAGGCCCGCCGCGGCAGGATTCCTTCCCACTACACGCTAAGGAGCACTGTGGAGGATCCCCCGTCGCCCAGGCCACGATCTCCACTCCCCAACCTGCGCTCGCGCCCTGCCCGAGCTGTCAGCGCCATCATTGGCGACTCCGACGGCCCGAGCGTGTGTGTGCATGCTCCCGAGGCAACACGGTGCCCTCTAGCCCTCCCAAACACTCCACCGAGCAGCCTCACACCCTCTCTCAGTCCGCACTCAGCAATTCTCGCTCTCCTCGCGCTCGCGCACTGCTTCTTCGACCTCCGGCCGCGTAGAGCCGAGCTCGAGCTCCATCGCCGCAAAACCGAATCCCTCGCAAACCCCTCCACGATTTCCCAATCCCCCGCACGTGAAGCTCACTCACTCACCTTGCTAGCCACTCGAACACTCCCCAGCTCGAATCGAGCCGCACATGCCGGGAAATCGGAGTTTCCCTCGTCGCTCGGCCATTTCCGCCGTGAACGCCACCTCCACGTCAAGCTCCATACTCCGGCCATCCCCGTCTCCGCCAAGCCCCACGACGAGCTCCGCCATCGTCCGGTGAAGCTCACACGCCTCTCCGCGCCTCGCCTCGACCACCGCAGCCGGCTATCGACATCGCCGGAGCAAGCCGCTCCGCCGCTCACCGTCGACGAGCCACGCCGCCTCACCTCCGGCCACGAGACCTACCCCAACCGACTCGCGGTGAGCCCCTCGTCGTTTTCCCCCACTTCCCCCGCACTGGTTCGCCGTTTCCTCGCCAGAGTTCGAACGCCGGCCAACCCAAGGACCCATTCGCGTTCCCCTTTTTAGTTCTAGGGTCCTCTGCGCATATTCCAAGGACTTGTTTGTGAAGGTTTCAAAAGATCTAGGGCCCCCGGCATAAAAAGATTCTTAAACCTAGATCTATTTTGCTGAGATCTTGTAAAATCCACTAAAAATCGTAGGAAAATCAGAAAAATGCACAAAAGTACCCCCTGGACTCGTGAGATTGTAAACTCCAATCTCCCTTTTGCATGTGTATACTTTTGAGGGATAGTTTTTGAATTAAAATTCAAACTGTGATTTTAGAGTTTTGTGCACCATTTAAAATCCTGAACTCCTCTGTAGCCGAGCTTAGGATATGTTGCTTGTATGGACTCTAGAAGCCTTGTGTCCAAAGGAGACCTAAAAATATTGCATGAAACTCCAGTTATGAATTATTTTGTGATTCCTGCTCTATTTCAGTTCTGCATTTACTAAAAATAATCCATGCACCAAAAATCACCACCCTTCACCAGAGGTCTAGAAATATGTTTTCACATGTTGGAGAAATGCTAAACTGGATTTTAGACTCTGTTTGGAGCATTAAATAAATAGATGTTGGTTTTCGGATAGGAATTTATTGAGGGTTGTCCAAGTGTTATTTTTAGTCATCACTTGGCCAGAGCCTTCCATTTGCTCATGACTAGCTCTAGTACAAAAATATTCTGATTTGGAAGTAGTTTTAATTTTATATGAATTAATCTTGTTTCTTTGAGCAACAACTGGAACTATTTCTTAATAAATTCTGTATGGCTCGGTTTTTGATAAATTTTGGAGTGAGCCTAGCTCTTATACTCCAGTGGCTGTCATAAAGTTTGTGGGTAAAAAGGAGGAACAGAAACAAAGAAACAAAAATGTGAAGAACTAGTGTAGAATGAGTTTAATAAAAAGAAGTAGGTCACTTATGATAATTATTTAAATAAAGCATGTGGAGTCTTAAAATTTCAAAACTAAAACACTTTCTGAGAAATAAAGGTTTGGATTGTTTTATATGTGTACACAATCACCATCGTGAAAACATAAAATCCACACCTCACGCACTATCTTTACTTTTATGATGGAAGAATAACCTTTTACATGTCTAGGTGAATATGGCCTTAAAGAGCCTTAACCTTTAGACTAAAAACCAGCAGAAACTCTTAGAAATTTATGCATCTCATGTAGAAGGCGCTCTCGCTGATGGAACCTACAACCTCGTCCCCGCCAACGAAGAGGAGGCTCCCGAAGGTGGTGCCAACGTGATCGTGATCGACCCGGAGACTGACCCCAGCGCAGCCCAAGAAGGCAAGCCCCGAAGCATAACCAATTTTAATTTGTGCAACTATGAATTAATTATGTTTGTGCATTTACGTGCAAGGAGTTGTTTGAATACCCTAGTTGCATGATTCTAGTACCATGACTTGAAATGCTAGTATGATAGGGTCGATAGAGCAATGCTTTAGGACCGTTACAAGTCGAGTGATTTCCTGTCACTCGCGAGATATAGGAGTTGCTTGTCTTTACTTATGTTGGAATCATAAGGATGGACGGGCGGGATGGTATGTGTAGATCTCCCGTCCGTGTATGATAATTGGATTAAGGTCGGAACGTGTGGTTCTGTGTGTCAAGTTTTTGAACGTACCACGCACATGCCGACCTATGGGAATCGGTAAGCCCGGTAATAGATTGAAACATCTAGGACCGATAGCCATTTCTCCTTAGAAGTATTTTGTTTCCCTTGCCGTACACAAGTGGATATATACGTGATGCCGTGAGTGAAGCGGTAAACCTTTATCCTAAGAGAATGGACCCGGCGCCGAATTGTGGATTGATGGGAAAGGTTGGGAAGTGCTTGTACCTTTTATAGCAAGCAATATCCGTGTGTGTTGGGTTTCCCAGGCAAGAGCAAAATTCGGTTCGAACTGTCCGCTTCTCGCGGTTAATGAGACTGCTTGACCGCTGTGCTGCATTGAGTAACAAGTGGAACTACGAGGATGAAGAACTTGTTGTATGTACTAAATTGTATTGCACCACTTGTATGCTTAGAGAGGATGCTAATCTAGAATGGTTAACCCTATTAGAATTGATGCTAAAATCATGAAAGTAAGGATCCACTCTTAGTTGCTTTCTGGCAAACAAACCCACCAGCCAAAAGCCTCTCATGTCTAGGAGTCGGTGAAGTAGTTTTCACCCGACAGCTAAGCCTTGCTGAGTGTTAGTATACTCAGCCTTACCTGTGGCATTTATTTCAGGTACTGCTTTGGAGGAGGCGGTAAATTCCGTCTCTTGGCCTGCCCAGGTTCCACCTGGCTGGCATGTCGAGTGGGTTCCGTCCTCTGCCGAGGATCAGGAGTAGCACCATAGCTGGCTTTATTATGGTGTTACTATGTATCGTCGTTAGTTTAATCTTTCCGCTGCAATGAACTCTCGTACTGTTAATTGAAATTCAGACTTGGTTTGTAATAACTTATTGAGACTATTTTTGTAAGTTGAGTTTGTGGAATGTTGTAATTTCTAGAACTCACGTTCGTGTGGGCGCGCGTGTTCTTTCGAGCATAAAAGTACGTGGTTAATCGGGTAAAATCCGACGGCGCTCCAGCTTATTTCGGATTAAGTGCCTGACTACTTGATTAGTGGTCCGTGGGTACTTAACTTGGAATAATTTCGGAGTGGTTCGCCACAGCTAGCATCAGAACCGAAACATGCGCACCAGAGAGAGCAACAAACCCTTAATAAACAACTTTGAAATAAAATATGCCAACCCTTGCTTCCGCCGCGCTCTTACGATGGAAGGCTATTCATAGGACCGCTAAGGATTATGTATAGAACGTGAAGCCTATGTGGGTTATGGGCCCACGGTATGATAGGTGGCTAATTATATTATACTGACTCCCAGCACATTTTCATTTTGTCCTTTACTTTTCGCAATGGTGGGCGCAAGGTACGGCGATTGCTGTAACGTACCACGGGACTATATAAAAATATAGTGGCGGCACATAGTCAATACGTTGTGATGGCGTATGAAACTAGAATAGCATGGTGGGCGCAAGGTACGGCGATTGCTGTAGTGTACCATGGCATCATATGCAAATATGATGGCGGCACAAAGTCAATACGATATTTCATTAGCGTATGAAATGGTCAATATGTTGCCTCGGTAACATATGAAGCATTGCCCGTTCAATGTTGAACGTTCGGGTGCCACCACTATAGTGGGTGGTAATGAATGGGGACGCTTCCGTGAGTGCTGGCACAGGAGGTTCATTATAATTCTTCTGGAATGGAATTTTCTGCAGGTACGCTAACCACGATTTCGTAAGTTGAACGGTTAGAAAAGTTTGGCTAGCTAATATAGGGAGAGACGAATATTGCCTAGCCACCGGCACTGACTTCGTAAGCCAAAGTTATTGGTACGTGTGTTGGTGAGAACGAATAGGTCGCTCATGCATTGCAATTCACTGAAACTCAAGTAAATCATGTTGAATGACCTTGAACTACCCGTTACAAATTGAATGATAACCGGAAACTGTGCTGAAACTCTACTGAAAACAGATCTGCTTGCACCATCGTTTCGTGCCTGAAAACCCCATCAAACGAAAAACTGCCCAATATGCAAGATGTCACAAATGTTGTCTAGTTCGTGCTGTAGAAATTTCAACAAATTTGGTTCAGTAAATGAGGAGTTATGCTTAAAATGATAACCCCCTGTCTGCTGGAATTTCCTGGGAACAGTGAGAGAGGAATTGAATTTTTGCACCCTCTTAACGACTGTTTCCGTTCAATCCTTGAACATGAAACTTGTTTGAAATTACCTAAACAACGTTCTGGCCAAGTTTCGGAATTTCTGGGTTTGTAGATTTTGAGTTTTACAATTTTTACTACACTGTCCAGAATCTGTTTTTATTTCTTGGCGCTAACCGGTTCTCACGCTTGACCTGGCTAGCTACCCCAATGACGTCTCCTTCTCGGACTGCCTTGGATGGGAGGGTTTCCCTAGCATCCTTTCGTCCGTGTTGCAGGCACTTGACTACCCCACCCCGCCGCAGTATGAGAGAACCATCCTCGGTGACCGTGGTGTGACACGATCCAGAGTGCGTTTGATGGTGTACCGCCACCCGCCGTGTCCAAGCTCACCCACATGGAGTGTGGAAGTCTATGGACACCATATGGAGACCACTTGTGAGTTGGCTGCTCTCAATGGGATCAGCACTTTCTGTGCCCAGAACCAGGACCTGGTGGAGCACCAGCTTCTTGGACTGTTTCCACCAGCCCAGCCTGACGATGCTCATTGGTTGAGGCGATATCTCAGCTCACCTTTGAGGGTGGCAGAGAACCCCGTTGCTGCAGCCGCACTCTTGATGAGATGGATCAGGGCCTATCACTGGCTGCAGGCACTACTGGGGCGGGCACAAAATGAAGCACTTAACCTTGCTATTGACATGTCTGCTCGTGCCCGTGACCTTGGGATTGAGAGAACCTCTTTGTCCATAGAGGTGAGCACTAGGGATGCCATGATTGCTGACTTGGAGAGGCAGCTGACCGACCTCCACATAGTGCACCATAATGCCAACAATGAGCTAGCTCAAGTGAGGGACGAGCTAGAGAATGTGCAGGCCAATCTGGAGCATGCCAATGCTATGCTAGCTGCGCACGATGCTCAGCACCTTCTCAACGAGGCGGGAGAGAATGAAGGAGAAGCCCCTGATTCAGACATGGATACTGAGGATGACATGCCACCCCTCCCCGCCCTGCCGTCTCCTATGGGCAGCGAGGCTACCGCTAACAACCTAGACGACTTCTGGACGCTTGGTAGCAAGTTACTCCTCCGCGTAGCCTAAATTTTGCTTTCATGATGTAATAGGCTAGTTGGAGTTGAGTTTTATTTAAGCTTTTGAACTTGTAATCCATTGGCATGGGATGTGTGTGCCCCAAGACTTGTGAATGGTTGTAATGTTTATGTTGAAAACTTCTGCAGCCACTCTTGTTTTAATTATTGACGTGTGTTCCTTTCATTTCTGGGCTATGACTTGAACTACAAAGTTGTATGAAATTTGTCAAACAAAACGCTCACCAAAATTCAACTCCATTGGTTAAGTGAAATAAATATGGCAACCAAAACACTACAGCTCGGCCTTCTGAAAAACAGCAAAAACAGAGGACTGGAATTCGAATTTTTCAGCCTAGTTCTAGCTTGATTTTGGTTCTGAGCCAAAAACGAAAGTTGTAGAGTATGAAATTTAACAGCTACTGACCCAATTGGAGTGTCTAACTCGACTTCTACTGGAGGATATGAATTTTCTTCCAAAACTGCCTGCTGATATGTTGTCCTTATGCAGTAAACTCCATTACACTGCCACATTTTATCTTGACATTAATTTGTGCGAGCTTATGGATTGTGGCTAATACAAGTACCTACTACAGATTGTGACATCTCTGATGTCAAAGGAATTAAAAAGTGCAATTAAAATCAATGCAACAGGGAATGATGGGTTGAAATTCAAAAATCCATCAAAAATTCAATTTTAATTCAAAAACAAGGGTTGTTTGGTACCCAACTGAAAACTCGAGATTTTTGTACTAAACTTGAAAATCTCCAAAAATAAAAGTTGTTTGTCATCACAAATAAACCCTAGTCACTGTTGTGAACTTTTGAAAATTTTGCAGTCTAGTCCCTCAAAAACTCGAATTACCGTTCTGGGCACCTTTTTGTTTTTGGGTTGTTTGAGCTTGAAAAATTTGGAATTTCAGGTTCACCCCAAAAAGCAAGTTGTGTCCCATCTTCCAAACTCCAACTTTTATTCTTACACTTTTCCAAGTTCAGTTCAAATTTTTGGAGAAAATTCGAATTTGAAAACGGAGCTCCACGGGCAAGCTACAGTGCCCCTGGCGCGCCCTGCGCTGGCCGGAGCTCGGCCGCCACGTGGCCGGCGAGCGGCGCAGGCGGCGCCGAGCTGGCCGAGCCGCGGCGGACGCTGGCGCTTGTCGCCTAGCTCTTGTCTCGCCCCTCCCGAGCCGTCACTTCGCCGTCGTCGAGCCGCTCCGCCTCGCGCCGCGCGAACGCCATCATGCGGTCGGAGCGCCGCCGTGGCCGCGCGCGCGCGCGTCGCGCTGAGCAGCTCCGCAGGCCGCGATTCTCCTCCACTCCGCGCCAAATGCACTGTTGATGATCCCCCGACGTCACTCGAGGATCCCCTCGCCCGGTCGAGTCGCTCGCACGCTGCCCGAGCTCGCTCCGCATTCATGGCGGCCTGCTCGCGCCGCGCCGCGCGCTCGCACGCTCCCGAGGCAACACAGTGCCTCCCTTGCGTGCCCAAGCACTCCACCGCGCACTCACACCCCTCCTCTCACTCGCTCACTTCGCCATTTCCACTTCCCCGCGCTCGCTCGGTCGTCTTCTTCCTCGCGCCGCGCGAACCGAGCCGAGCTTCTCCGAGAAATTCCCCGTCTACACTCCCCCATTTCCAAATTCGTCCCGCACGAAGCTAGCCCCCTACCTCAGCTCCAAAACCCCCCACTTTCCCCAAGCTATTGTCACTTCTCCGGCGAGAATTCGAGATTTCCCCCAAATCGCGATTTTCGGCCGCCGGAGCACCCGCACGTCGAGACCCTACTCCGAGCCTCCCCGAGGTCAACCGAGCACGCCATTAGCTTCCTCGAGCTCCACTGGTGCTCTAGGACCCGTCAAACCTCGACGAACGCCCCCGACCTCACCGGCGTAGAAGCCGCGGCGGCCACGCCGCCACTACCTCGTCGTCGGCAAAACTCCGACCATCCCCGGGGCCTCCAAACCGTCCCCAACCGACTCGTGGTGAGCCCAGGATGCTTTTCCCTCACTTCCCCGAGTCTAGTTCGCCGCCGTTTGGCCGGCGCAACTCCGGCGAGAGCCGAGGGCATAACTTCATCGTCTTCGTTTGTCTAGGGGCCTCTGTGCAAAAGTCCAGGGACTTGTTCGTGAAGTTTTGAAAGTTCTAGGGTTCCCTGCGGGAGAAGATTCTTAAATCTAGAATTGTTTTTCCCGAATCTTGTAAAATCTATTAAAAATCGTACAAAAATCAGAAAAATGCACAAAAATACTCCCTGGATTCGTGAGAGTCTAACCTTTAGACATGTGTATGCTTTTGATGAACTGTTTTTGAATTAAAATTCAAACTGTAGAAATTGAAAGTTGTGCACCATTCCAAATCCAGAGCTCCGCTAGGGTTGATCTTTGGATATGTTGTGTGTAGTGACTTTGGACAGCTTGTGTCCAAAGGGGACCTAAAAATATGAACTGTAGCTCCAGTTATGAATTAAAATGTGATTTCTGTCTTTTTGCAGTGCCGAAATCATTAAAAATAATCTGTACAGTCAAAAATCACCATTTTGCTCCAGAGGACTAAAAACTTGTTAGCACACCTGTTAAAAATGAAAAACTTAATTTTTGCTCTGTGTAGGCTAGCAAATAAATTAATATGTGTTTTTGGATAGAAAATTTTTGAGGACTGTCCAAGGGTTATTTTGAGCCACCACTTGGCCAGAACCCTCCTCATGCTTATGACTAGCTTTGGTAGGAAAATCTCCTGAAATGGATGAATTTTCAATTTTATATGAATTTATTTCACTTAAGCAGATAGCTGTTTAATATATTTTTAATAAATTATGTGTAGCTCAAAATTAGCTAAATTTTGGAGTGAGCTAGCTCTTATACTCCAGTAGCTGTCATAAAGTTTATAGGTAAAAATGTTGAGCACAAATGGAGAAACAAAAATAGGAAAGAATCTAGGTGGAAAAATTGATTTATATAAAAGAATAACCTTTTTGGTTAATTAGTTAGAATAAAATGGATGGACTCTGAAATTTCAGAACGGCACCCTAAATTGTGAAGTAGTAAATAGAACTCTTTTATATATGTACACAATCACCATCGAAGTCAAATAAAACTTTTCCCACATCTCTACCCTGTTTTTGTGAAGAGAATAGTAATGCTTAAGCATGTCTAGGTGAATATGGCCTTCAAAGGCCTTAGTCATAGAATCTTTAGGCAGCCGCCTTAAGTTATGCATCTCATGTAGAAGGCGCCATCCCGGACGGCAACTACCACCCCATTCCCGCAGACGAGGAAGAAGTCCCGGAGGAAGGTGCCGGTGCAAGAGCGACCAACCCGGAGGCTAACCCCCAGCTTGAGCAAGAAGGCAAGCCCCGGAGCATGACCTGACTTTAAAATTATGCATCTATAAATTTTCCTATGCTTGTGCATTTACGTTTCAAGGAGTTGATTGAATACCTTAGCTGCACATTTCCTAGTACCTATGAATTGCAACACTAGTATGAAAGGATCGATTGGGCATTGCTTTAGGTCCGTTACAAGTCGAGTGATTTCCTGTCACTCGCGAGACATAGGAATTGCTTGTCTTTACTTATGTTGGAATCATAAGGATTGACGGGCGGGATGATAGATGTAGACCTCCCGTCCGTGTATAATAATTGATTTAAGGTCGAAATGTGTAGTTGAGTGTGTCAAGTTTTTGAACGTACCACATGCATGCCGGTATATGGGAGCCGGTAAGCCCGGTACCAGATTGAAGCAGCTAGGGCCGATAGCCATCTCTCCTTGGAAACTTTGTTTTCCCCTGCCGTACACTTGTGGATATATGCGTGAGACTGTGAGTGAAGCAGTAAACCTTTATCCTAAGGAAATGGACCCGGTTCCGAATTGTGGATCGATGGGAAAGGTTGGGAAACGCTTGTACCTTTTATAGCAAGCATAGTATCCGTGTATGTTGGGTTTTCCCTGGCCAGGTAGCAGAAATTCGGTTCGAACTGTCCACTTCTCGCGGTTAATGAGACTGCTTGACCGCCTTGCTACATTGAGTAACAAGTGAAATTATGAGATACATGAACTTGTTGTCTGAATTAAATTGTATTGCACCACTTGTATGCTTAGAGAGGATGCTAATCTAGAATGGTTAAATTTACTAGAATATGATGCTAAAATTGAAAGCAAGGACTTACTTTAGTTGCTTTTTGGCAAACAAACCCACCAGCCAAAAGCCTCTCATTGTCTAGATGTCGGTGATGTAGTTTTCACCCGACGGGTAAGCCTTGCTGAGTATTAGTATACTCAGCCTTGCTTGTGGCAATGATTTACAGGTACACCTTTGGATGTCGATGCCTTGTCTTGGCCTACCCAGGTTCCACCTGGCTGGCACATCGAATGGGTTCCGTCCTCTGCCGAGGATCGAGAGGAGTAGCATCGTGGCAGGCTTCAGCACGGTGTTACTTGTATCGTCGTTAGCTTTCGTTCGCTGCTATGAACTTAAAATTCCGCTGTAATGAAACTTTTATTCCGCTGCAAAACTTTCGTACTCTGATTTAAATTTGAACTTGGTTTGTAATAACTGTGATACCTATTTGTGTAAGTTAATTTGTGGAATGTTGTAATCTCTGGAACTCACCTTCGTGTGGGCGTGCTGTTGTTTCGATTAAGAAAAGTACGTGGTTTAATCGGGTTTAATCCGACGGCGCTCCAGCTTATTCCGGATTAAGTGACTGACTACATGATTAGTGGTCCCAAGGCACTTAACTTGGAATAATTTCGGAGTGGACCGCCACAGCTGGTATCAGAGCCGAAGCAGCGCACCGGAGAGAGCAACAAACCTTTAATAAACATTTTTTTTGAATAAAATTTGCCAACTCGTACTTCCGCCGCGCCTCGCGAAGGAGGGTTATTATTAGGACCGCTAAGGATGTTACCTAGAGCGTGAAGCCTATGTGGGTTAAGGGATCACGATATGATAGGTGGCAAATAGTATATTATACTGACTTCCAGCACATTTCATTCTGTCATTTACTTTACGCAATGGTGGGCGCAAGGTACGGCGATTGCTGTAACGTACCACGGCACTATATGAAAATATAGTGGCGGCACATAGTCAATACGCTGTGACGGCGTATGAAACTAGAATAGCATGGTGGGCGCAAGGTACGGCGATTGCTGTAGCGTACCACGGCATCATATGCAAATATGATGGCGGCACAAAGTCAATACGCTATGTCGATAGCGTATGAAACTGTCAATATGTTGCCTTGGTGACATATGAACATTGCCCGTTCAATGTTAAACGTTCGGGTGCCACCTCTATAGTGGGTGGTAATGAATGGAGACGCTTTCGTGAGTGCTGGCACGAAAGGTTGATTATACATGCTCTGGAATGGAATTTTCTGCAGGTACACTAACCGCGATTCCGTATGACTAAACGGTTAGAAAAGTTCGGCTAGATAATATAGGGAGAGACGGATATTGCCTAGCCACCGGCACTAACTTCGTAAGCCAAAAGTTTATTGGCATGTTTGTTGGTGAGAACGAATAGGCCGCTCATGCATTGCATCTCACTGATTTAATATCGAATTTTAACACATGACCGAATTGAACCGCCGTGAAAGAAATTGAAATCACAACCCAAAAATCCTGCTGAGAACAATCTGTTTGCACCCTTAATTCGAAATTGAAAACGTTGTCAAATGAAAAAGTGTTCAACATGAAAGTTGTCATAAATATTATGAAGTATACGCTGTAGAAATTTCAACGAAAATGGTTCTGTAAAACTGGAGTTGTGCTAAAAATGGTAACCCCCTGTCTGCTGGAAATTTCTGGGGACAGTGAGATAAAAATTGAATTTTTACACCATCTTAACGACAGTTTCTGCTCAAACCTCCAACATGAAACTTGTTAGGAATTACTTAAAAAATGTTCTGGCCAAAATGTGGGAATTTTTGGAGCTTGTAGATTTCGAGTTTTGTAATCTTTACCACCCTGCACAGAATCTGTTTTTGTTCTTTGGCGCTAACCGGTTCTCACCCTTGCCCCTTTTTCTTTTGGTTCAGATGGACGCCCTCGCTGACCTGGCTAGCTACCCCAACGACGTGTCCTTCTCTGATTGCTTAGGATGGGAAGGCTTCCCTAGCATCTTGTGGTCGGTTTTACAGGCGCTTGACTACCCTACACCACCACAGTATGAGAGGACTATCATCCGGGACCGCGGTGTGACTCGTTCCCGTGTGCGATTGGGGGTATATCGCCGCCCGCCGTGTCCTAGCTCCCCCACCTGGACGGTGGAAGTTCACGGACACCATATGGAGACGACGTGCGAGCTAGCTGCCTTGAATGGCATTAGCTCCTTTGTGGCTCAGAACCAGGAGTTGGTTGAGCATCAGTTACTTGGATTATTCCCACCGACTCAGCCGGATGATCCCACTGGATGAGGCGTTACCTTAGTTCCCCTCTGAGGATGGCAGAGAACCCCGTCGCTGCAGCCGCCTTGATGATGAGGTGGATGCGGGCGTATCACCGTTTGCAGGCACTTCTTGGACGGTCACAGAGCGAGATGCTCAACATTGCTATGGACATGTCCGCTCGTGCCCGTGACATAGGGGTTGAGAGGACCTCCTTGTCCATTGAGGTGACCACTAGAGATGCCATGATTGCTGACCTGGAGAGGCAATTGAATGACCTCCACATTGCACACAACAACACTCAAAATGAGTTAGCACAAACTAGAGATGAGCTTGAGGAGGCACATGGTACCTTGGAGCATGCAAATGCTATGCTTGCCGCCCACGACGCTCAGCACCTTCTTGACCAGCAAGGAGGGGATGTGGATGGTGAAGGAGAGGCCCCAGATTCCGACATGGACACTGAGGACGACATGCCACCCCTCCCAGCTCCACCTTCACCTATGGGCAGCGAGGCTACCGCTAACAACCAAGATGATTTTTAGGTGTGGTAGTGGCAAGTTTACTCCTCCGCTAGGCCTAGATTTTGGCTTCATGTTGTAGTAGTCTAGATGGAGTTGAGCGCCTCCTTTTATCTTTTGGTGGCAATGTAAATTAATGATGGGGATGTGTGATCAAAACTTGATGAAGTGTAATAGCTGTGTTGAAAACATTCTGCAGCTAACCTGGTTTTAATTATTGATGGTTTTCCATTCATTTCTGGGCTGTGATGTGAACTGCAAAATTGTTTGGAATTTGTCAAACAAAATGATCACCAAATTGCAACCCCATTGGTTAAGCGAAATAAAAATGGCAACCAAAACACTACAGCTCGGCCTGCTGAAAAACAGCAAATGCAGAGAGCTAAAGATTGAATTTTTCGGCTTAGTTCCAGTCCGAAGTTGATTCTGAGCCCAACATGAAAGTTGTAGAGCACAAAATGTTCGAGCTACTGACCGAATGGGAGCATTTGACTTGTTTCCTGTTGGGAGATATGATTTTTCTTCCGAACTGCGTGCTGATGGGTCATTCTGCGCAGTATACTTCAATATGTTGTCACATTCTATCTTGTCATCTATTATGCAAGCTTATGAAATGTGGCTAATACAAGTCCCTACTGCAGATGGCAATCACCCGCAGCGGTCACGACGCTAGTGGCTCCAACGCTAACCAGCAGGGGCCAGAGGGGCAGCAACAGCCACCGCCACCTCCTCCACCGCAGCAACCTCCGACGTGGCAGCAGCTGTATGCCACGCAAACGGAGATTCTCCGGAACCTGCAGCATCAGCAGCAGATGATGCAGCAGCAGATGCTTCAGCAGGGAGGTCAACGGGCCCCTCAGCCTCAGGTGGCCAGATATGAGGATTTTCTGGCAACGCACCCGCCGATTTTCTCTAGAGCTGATGAGCCCTTGGAGGCCGACACCTGGATTCGAGCCATCGAGTCCACGTTCACCATCCTGGCGACGCCTTGCACCTCTAACCGCAAGGTCGTGTTCGCGGCGCAGCAGCTCCGCGGCCCAGCTCTCCTTTGGTGGGAGAACTACCTGGCCCTGCAGCAGGAAGGTCATGTAGTTGAGTGGCATGAGTTCAAGGCTGCATTCAAGGCTCATCACATTCCGGCCGGTCTGGTAGAGCGGAAGTTGAATGAGTTTTTGGCGCTGACCCAGGGTACCCATACAGTGCTTCAGTACGCCCAGGCCTTCAATGGTCTGTGCCCCTACGCGGGTCATCACGCCGACTCGGACGAGAAGAAGATAGAGAGGTTCCGACGTGGCCTTAACACCAGGTTGAAGGCACAGTTGGCCACCACCCGTGCTGCCA
The DNA here is from genome assembly GCA_015342445.1 of Digitaria exilis. Taxonomy (NCBI): domain Eukaryota; kingdom Viridiplantae; phylum Streptophyta; class Magnoliopsida; order Poales; family Poaceae; genus Digitaria; species Digitaria exilis. Next base: position 27,405 of record JACEFO010001247.1, read on the forward strand.
CGTACGGCGATCTCGTGAACCTGGCCATTGCCCAGGAAGACGCCAATGTGGTGCACAAGGCGGAGAAGAAGAGGAAGACTCCCGTTGGACCGTCGAGCGCGCAGCCACAGAGGTTCCGCTTGGTTCCCCCGGCTGCACCGCAGGGACAGTCCAGGACACCTCAGGGAGGTGGATGGGTTGCTAGGCCGCCACAGCCTAACGCGCCCCGTTTCCCTCCACCGCCGTAGCAGCAGCAAGCACCAAGGCAAAATGCACAGCAGCCAGCTCGCCCTGGAGCCGGCTATCAGTGTTTCAAGTGTGGAAGTAAAGACCACTTTATCAAGGATTGCCCGCAGAACAAGCAGCAAAACCAGCGCCCGGGAAATCAGCAAGGCAAGGGCAGGCAGTAGCAGCGTGTGCAGGTTCGACAAGGGCGGCTCAACTACACCACCTTGGCCGACCTACCCGAGGGAGCCCCAGACATGGCTGGTACCTTCCCTATCTGCACTCAACCTGCTGTGATATTGTTTGATTCCGGGGCAACACATAGTTTTATAAGCACAAGATTTCATGTGAAATGCGGATTAAAATCGTACCATACCAAATCATCTTATGTGATATCAACTGCGGGAGGTAAAATTGCATCCAACCAAGTCACCCGAAAAGTTCCGATCAGGCTGGGAAGTAAAACATTTCCTACTGATTTGATTCTGCTTGGTATGGAAGGGATTGACATTGTGTTAGGAGCCAATTGGATGACTCAACATAAGGTTGTCCTAGATGTTGCGGAACGAGTTGTTGAGATAAACTCGCCTACGCTTGGCCCGAGTGTGCTATATCTGCCACAACGGACTCGTGGCGATGCGTGTGCTTATACAATGGTAGAAACCCAACTAAAGGACATTCCGGTGGTATGTGAGTATGCCGATGTATTTCCGGATGACTTACCTGGGATGCCGCCGGATAGGGACATTGAATTTGTGATTGAACTTCAGCCTGGCACAGCACCTATATCAAAGAGACCCTATAGAATGCCACCCAACGAACTGGCTGAATTAAAAATACAACTCCAAGAATTGTTGGATAAGGGTTTCATTCGTCCAAGCGTATCGCCTTGGGGATGTCCCGCTATCTTTGTGAAGAAGAAGGACCATTCCTTGAGGTTGTGTATTGATTACCGGCCTCTCAATGCGGTAACTATTAAAAACAAGTACCCACTCCCCCGTATTGACATCTTGTTTGACCAACTAGCTGGCGCCAGAGTGTTCTCCAAGATTGACCTTCGTTCTGGCTATCACCAAATCAAAATCAGGCCTTGTGACATTCCAAAGACTGCCTTTTCCACACGTTACGGGCTTTTTGAATTCTTGGTTATGTCTTTTGGACTCACCAATGCCCCAGCCTACTTCATGTACCTCATGAATTCGGTCTTCATGTCTGAACTAGACAAGTTTGTGGTGGTTTTCATTGACGACATTCTTGTATATTCTAAGAATGAGGAAGAGCATGCTGAGCACCTTCGCATTGTTCTTCAAAGGCTGAGAGATCACCAGCTCTACGCCAAGTTCTCCAAGTGTGAATTCTGGTTAGAGAGTGTGAAGTTTTTAGGTCACACGGTTTCCAAGGATGGTATATCCGTGGATCCAACCAAAGTGCAAGAGGTGCTAGATTGGCAACCACCTACTTCTGTCCACGAGATTCGGAGTTTTCTGGGTTTAGCCGGTTATTACCGCCGTTTTATTCCGGACTTCTCTCGGATTGCCAAGCCCATGACCGAACTCTTAAAGAAGGGAGTCAAATTTGAGTGGAATGACAAATGTGATGAAGCTTTCCACACCTTGCGAAGACATTTAACTTCAGCCCCAGTTTTGGCTCAGCCCGATTGCACCAAGCCCTATGATGTCTACTGCGATGCATCAGGCACCGGACTTGGCTGTGTTCTCATGCAAGAGAACCGAGTCATTGCTTATGCTTCTCGAGCACTTCGGCCTCATGAGCAAAACTACCCCACTCATGATCTTGAGTTAGCAGCGGTTATCCATGCTCTCAAGATGTGGAGACACTATTTGATGGGTGTTCCATGCAACATATACACAGACCACAAGAGCCTCAAGTATGTCTTCACTCAGGCACATCTGAACATGAGACAGCGGAGATGGTTGGAGTTAGCAAAGGACTATGACCTTAGTGTCCATTATCACCCCGGGAAGGCTAATGTAGTTGCGGATGCGTTAAGCCGCAAGGCTCATTGTCATTGTCTTTCCGTGGAGTCCTACGCTGACACCCTGTGTCACGAAATGGCAAAGCTCAATTTGGAGATTGTTCCGCACGGGTATTTCAGCCATATTGCAGTTGAACCAGCCTTACACGATCAGATTGTTGTAGCCCAATTGAATGACGCGGGCATTAAAATCCTTAAAAGGAAATTGTCAAAGGAGAAGGTGAAAGAGAAGTACAAGTGTTTCCGGCTAGATGGGCAGGGAGTAATGTGGTTTGGACATCGCCTCGTGGTGCCCAAAAACACGGAACTCCGGAGGAAGATTATGGATGAGGCCCATCTCTCCAAATTTTCTATCCATCCCGGCAGCACCAAAATGTACCAAGATTTGAAACAAAACTTTTGGTGGACTCGAATGAAGCGAGAAATTGCCACATATGTGTCGGAATGTGACACCTGCCAGCGGGTTAAGGCCAGCCACTTGAAGGTAGCAGGCACGCTTCAACCTCTACCTATTCCCTCATGGAAGTGGGAAGACATAAACATGGATTTTATTGTTGGACTTCCCAGAACCCCTCAGGGGCATGACTCCATTTGGGTAATTGTGGATCGCCTTACCAAGACCGCACATTTTCTTCCAGTCAATACCGTCTATACTGCTAAGAAGTATCGCGGAGATTTATTTGGAGCGGATCGTTTGTCTACATGGGGTACCCAAGACGATAATTTCAGATCGTGGTGCTCCGTTCGTAGCACGCTTTTGGGAACAATTGCAATTGTCCCTAGGCACCAAACTGATCCGTAGTTCAGCATATCACCCATAGACCGATGGACAGACGGAAAGGGTAAATCAAATACTTGAAGATATGCTACGAGCTTGTGTTATCCATTATGGGAAGAATTGGGAGAAATGTCTATCTCTGGCCGAATTCTCCTATAACAACAGCTACCAAGCAAGTCTTAAAATGGCACCTTTCAAAGCCTTATATGATAGAAGATGTCGGACCCCGTTGTGTTGGTCCCAGGCAGGCGAGAGATATACTTATGGCCCTGACTTGTGAAGGAAGCAGAAGAAAAGGTTAGGATTATTCGGGAAAATTTGAAGACCGCCCAGTCGCGGCAAAAGAGCTACTTCGATCAGCGGCGGAAGGCCACTTCAGTTTGAAGTTGGTGATCATGTGTATCTTAAAGTCTCCCCGACCAAGGGTGTGCAGAGATTTGGGCTAAAAGGGAAGCTTGCACCTCGTTATATCGGCCCGTATGAAATTACTCAGCAATGTGGGCCGGTAGCCTATCAAGTGAAGCTTCCCGAGAAACTTTCAGCTGTACACAATGTATTCCATGTTTCTCAACTCAAGAGGTGTCTTCGTGTTCCGACCGAGGTTGTTGAACAAGAGGAACTCTCGGTTGAACCGGATCTCTCTTATGATGAGCATCCTGTCAAGATCCTCGACGAGAAGGAGAGGCAAACACGAAGGAAGGGAGTGAAAATGTACAAAATTCTGTGGAGTCATCACTCCGAAGATGAAGCCACGTGGAAACCGAGGGCTATCTTAGGAAGAATTTCCCCGGCATCCTTTCATAAGCCGAGGTATTTCTTCTCCCCTCTTTATCTCTAAGTTTAATCGAATCTCGGGACGAGATTCCTTTTAAGGGGGGTAGGCTGTGACATCTCTGATGTCAAAAGAATTAAAAAGTGCAATTAAAATCAATGCAACAGGGAATGATGGGTTGAAATTCAAAAATCCATCAAAAATTCAATTTTAATTCAAAAACAAGGGTTGTTTGGTACCCAACTGAAAACTCGAGATTTTTGTACTAAACTTGAAAATCTCCAAAAATAAAAGTTGTTTTTCATCACAAATAAACCCTAGTCACTGTTGGGAACTTTTGAAAATTTTGCAGTCTAGTCCCTCAAAAAACTCGAATTACCATTCTGGGCACCTTTTTGTTTTTGGGTTGTTTGAGCTTGAAAAATTTGGAATTTCAGGTTCACCCCAAAAAGAAAGTTGTGTCCCATCTTCCAAACTCCAACTTTTATTTTTACACTTTTTCGAAGTTCAGTTCAAATTTTTGGAGAAAATTCGAATTTGAAAACGGAGCTCCACGGGCAAGCTACAGTGCCCCTGGCGCGCCCTGCGCTGGCCGGAGCTCGGCCGCCACGTGGCCGGCGAGCGGCGCAGGCGGCGCCGAGCTGGCCGAGCCACGGCGGACGCTGGCGCTTGTCGCCTAGCTCTAGTCTCGCCCCTCCCGAGCCGTCACTTCGCCGTCGTCGAGCCGCTCCGCCTCGCGCCGCGCGAACGCCATCATGCGGTCGGAGCGCCGCCGTGGCGCGCGCCGCGCGTGCGCCTGAGCAGCTCCGCAGGCCGCGATTCTCCTCCACTCCATGCCAAATGCACTGTTGATGATCCGCCGACGTCACTCGAGGATCCCCTCGCCCGGTCGAGTCGCTCGCGCGCTGCCCGAGCTCGCTCCGCATTCATGGCGGCCTGCTCGCGCCGCGCCGCACCGCTCGCACGCTCCCGAGGCAACACAGTGCCTCCCTTGCGTGCCCAAGCACTCCACCGCGCACTCACACCCCTCCTCTCACTCGCTCACTTCACCATTTCCACTTCCCCGTGCTCGCTCGGGTCGTCTTCTTTCCTCGCGCCGCGCGAACCGAGCCGAGCTTCTCGAGAAATTCCCCGTCTACACTCCCCCCATTTCCAAATTCGTCCCGCACGAAGCTAGCCCCCTACCTCAGCTCCAAAACCCCCCACTTTCCCCAAGCTATTGTCACTTCTCCGGCGGGAATTTCGAGATTTCCCCCAAATCGCGATTTTCGGCCGCCGGAGCACCCGCACGTCGAGAACCCTACTCCGAGCCGTCCCCGAGGTCAACCGAGCACGCCATTAGCTTCCTCGAGCTCCACTGGTGCTCTAGGACCCGTCAAACCTCGACGAACGCCCCCGACCTCACCGGCGTAGAAGCCGCGGCGGCCACGCCGCCACTACCTCGTCGCCGGCAAAACTCCGACCATCCCCGGCCTCCAAACCGTCCCCAACCGACTCGTGGTGAGCCCAGGATGCTTTTCCCCCACTCCCCGAGTCTAGTTCGCCGCCGTTGGCCGGCGCAACTCCGGCGAGAGCCGAGGGCATAACTTCATCGTCTTCGTTTGTCTAGGGGCCTCTGTGCAAAAGTCCAGGGACTTGTTCGTGAAGTTTGAAAGTTCTAGGGTTCCCTGCGGGAGAAGATTCTTAAATCTAGAATTGTTTTTCCCGAATATTGTAAAATCCATTAAAAATCGTACCAAAAATCAGAAAAATGCACAAAAATACTCCCTGGATTCGTGAGAGTCTAAACTACAATCTCCTTTAGACATGTGTATGCTTTTGATGAACTGTTTTGAATTAAAATTTCAAACTGTAGAAATGAAAGTTGTGCACCATTTCAAATCCAGAGCTCCGCTAGGGTGATCTTTGGAGATGTTGTGTGTAGTGACTTTGGACAGCTTGTGTCCCAAAGGGACCTAAAAATATGAACTGTAGCTCCAGTTATGAATTAAAATGTGATTTCTGTCTTTTGCAGTGCAGAAATCATTAAAAATAATCTGTGCAGTCAAAATCACCCATTTTGCTCCAGAGGACTAAAAAACTTGTTAGCACACCTGTTAAAAATGAAAAACTTAATTTTTGCTCTGGTAGGCTAGCAAATAAATTAATATGTGTTTTTGGATAGAAATTTTTGAGGACTGTCCAAGGGTTATTTTGAGCCACCACTGGCCAGAACCCTCCTCATGCTTATGACTAGCTTGGGTAGGAAAATCTCCTGAAATGGATGAATTTTCAATTTTATATGAATTTTATTTCACTTAAGCAGATAGCTGTTTAATATATTTTTAATAAATTATGTTGTAGCTCAAAATTAGCTAAATTTTGGAGTGAGCTTAGCTCTTATACTCCAGTAGCTGTCATAAAGTTTATAGGTAAAAATGTTGAGCACAAATGGAGAAACAAAAATAGGAAGAATCTAGGTGGAAAAATTGATTTATATAAAAGAATAACCTTTTTGGTTTAATTAGTTAGAATAAAATGGATGGACTCTGAAATTTCAGAACTGGCACCCTAAATTGTGAAGTAGTAAATAGAACTCTTTTAGTATATGTACACAATCACCATCGAAGTCAAATAAAACTTTTCCCACATCTCTACCCTGTTTTTGTGAAGAGAATAGTAATGCTTTAAGCATGTTAGGTGAATATGGCCTTCAAAGGCCTTAGTCATAGAATCTTAGGCAGCCGCCTTAAGTTATGCATCTCATGTTAGAAGGCGCCATCCCGGACGGCAAACTACCAACCTCATTCCCGCAGACGAGGAAGAAGTCCCGGAGGAAGGTGCCGGTGCAAGAGCGACCAACCCGGAGGCTAACCCCCAGCTTGAGCAAGAAGGCAAGCCCCGGAGCATGACCTGACTTTAAAATTATGCATCTATAAATTTTCCTATGCTTGTGCATTTACGTTTCAAGGAGTTGATTGAATACCTTAGCTGCACATTTCCTAGTACCTATGAATTGCAACACTAGTATGAAAGGATCGATAGGGCATTGCTTTAGGTCCGTTACAAGTCGAGTGATTTCCTGTCACTCGCGAGACATAGGAATTGCTTGTCTTTACTTATGTTGGAATCATAAGGATTGACGGGCGGGATGATAGATGTAGACCTCCCGTCCGTGTATGATAATTGATTTAAGGTCGAAATGTGTAGTTGAGTGTGTCAAGTTTTTGAACGTACCACATGCATGCCGGTATATGGGAGCCGGTAAGCCCGGTACCAGATTGAAGCAGCTAGGGCCGATAGCCATCTCTCCTTGGAAACTTTGTTTTCCCCTGCCGTACACTTGTGGATATATGCGTGAGACTGTGAGTGAAGCAGTAAACCTTTATCCTAAGGAAATGGACCCGGTTCCGAATTGTGGATCGATGGGAAAGGTTGGGAAACGCTTGTACCTTTTATAGCAAGCATAGTATCCGTGTATGTTGGGTTTTCCCTGGCCAGGTAGCAGAAATTCGGTTCGAACTGTCCGCTTCTCGCGGTTAATGAGACTGCTTGACCGCCTTGCTACATTGAGTAACAAGTGAAATTATGAGATACATGAACTTGTTGTCTGAATTAAATTGTATTGCACCACTTGTATGCTTAGAGAGGATGCTAATCTAGAATGGTTAAATTTACTAGAATATGATGCTAAAATTGAAAGCAAGGACTTACTTTAGTTGCTTTTTGGCAAACAAACCCACCAGCCAAAAGCCTCTCATTGTCTAGATGTCGGTGATGTAGTTTTCACCCGACGGGTAAGCCTTGCTGAGTATTAGTATACTCAGCCTTGCTTGTGGCAATGATTTACAGGTACACCTTTGGATGTCGATGCCTTGTCTTGGCCTACACAGGTTCCACCTGGCTGGCACATCGAATGGGTTCCGTCCTCTGCCGAGGATCGAGAGGAGTAGCATCGTGGCAGGCTTCAGCACGGTGTTACTTGTATCGTCGTTAGCTTTCGTTCGCTGCTATGAACTTAAAATTCCGCTGTAATGAAACTTTTATTCCGCTGCAAAACTTTCGTACTCTGATTTAAATTTGAACTTGGTTTGTAATAACTGTGATACCTATTTGTGTAAGTTAATTTGTGGAATGTTGTAATCTCTGGAACTCACCTTCGTGTGGGCGTGCTGTTGTTTCGATTAAGAAAAGTACGTGGTTTTAATCGGGTTTAATCCGACGGCGCTCCAGCTTATTCCGGATTAAGTGCCTGACTACATGATTAGTGGTCCCAAGGCACTTAACTTGGAATAATTTCGGGAGTGGACCGCCACAGCTGGTATCAGAGCCGAAGCAGCGCACCGGAGAGAGCAACAAACCTTTAATAAACATTTTTTTGAATAAAATTTGCCAACTCGTACTTCCGCCGCGCCTCGCGAAGGAGGGTTATTATTAGGACCGCTAAGGATGTTACCTAGAGCGTGAAGCCTATGTGGGTTAAGGGATCACGATATGATAGGTGGCAAATAGTATATTATACTGACTTCCAGCACATTTCATTCTGTCATTTACTTTACGCAATGGTGGGCGCAAGGTACGGCGATTGCTGTAACGTACCACGGCACTATATGAAAATATAGTGGCGGCACATAGTCAATACGCTGTGACGGCGTATGAAACTAGAATAGCATGGTGGGCGCAAGGTACGGCGATTGCTGTAGCGTACCACGGCATCATATGCAAATATGATGGCGGCACAAAGTTAATACGCTATGTCGATAGCGTATGAAACTGTCAATATGTTTGCCTTGGTGACATATGAACATTGCCCGTTCAATGTTAAACGTTCGGGTGCCACCTCTATTGTGGGTGGTAATGAATGGAGACGCTTTCATGAGTGCTGGCACGAAAGGTTGATTATACATGCTCTGGAATGGAATTTTCTGCAGGTACACTAACCGCGATTCCGTATGAGTAAACGGTTAGAAAAGTTCGGCTAGATAATATAGGAGAGAGACGGATATTGCCTAGCCACCGGCACTAACTTCGTAAGCCAAAAGTTTATTGGCATGTGTGTTGGTGAGAACGAATAGGCCGCTCATGCATTGCATCTCACTGATTTAATATCGAATTTTAACACATGACCGAATTGAACCGCCGTCAAAGAAATTGAAAATCACAACCCAAAAATCCTGCTGAGAACAATCTGTTTGCACCCTTAATTCGAAATTGAAAACGTTGTCAAATGAAAAAGTGTTCAACATGAAAGTTGTCATAAATATTATGAAGTATACGCTGTAGAAATTTCAACGAAAATGGTTCAGTAAAATTGGAGTTTTGCTAAAAATGGTAACCCCCTGTCTGCTGAAATTTCTGGGGACAGTGAGATAAAAATTGAATTTTTTTACACCACTTAACGACAGTTTCTGCTCAAACTCCAACATGAAACTGTTAGGAATTACTTAAACAATGTTCTGGCAAAATTGGGGAATTTTGAGCTTGTAGATTTTCGAGTTTTGTAATCTTTACCACCCTGCACAGAATCTGTTTTGTTCTTTGGCGCTAACCGGTTCTCA
>JACEFO010001248.1:0-22465 GCA_015342445.1 Digitaria exilis
CTCATTTGCTTCTATATCGTGTAAGTACCACTTACTCTAAACCGTGTGACTTGCGTTCCATATTTGTGAAATAAAAAGCAAAATATCCTCGGCAGAAGTACCTCCAGACAAGTCATGAGTTGCATAAGTACGTTTTTATTTCCATACAGTTTTCTTATCGAGAATGCGTATATTCTGATTATATAGCATTTCTTCTCTTCTAACTGTACAACTTCTTAATGTGGTACTTTTTTTTGCATTTTTTTATGTGTAGGATGGACCGTCGTTCACAAAGGGGTGCCAAGAATTGGGGAGGAAAAACACTTAGCCCACATCAATGCACGGAACAACCGGGCCAATTTATTGTGAATGGTGGTCCGGTGCACAAAGTCCAGTCATATAGGGAGAATTACCTGGAATGGTTGAACGTGAACACCCGGCTCAAGCTCAAGGTCGCCTTGGACGTGGCGCACATTGAGGGACCTACCTTCCGATCCAGAAGATAGAGTTGATGAGTACGATGAGATGACCCAGCATGGTCAGCAACCAGAGCGAGGACCCATTGAAGACTACATTGTAAGTTACAACCCTTTTGTATTCCCTTATTTGTGATTGTGCTTCTAGAAATATTTATCTTTGCAAATGGTGATTCTATGTAGGGTCAACAGCTTAGTCGTTATGCAAACGAGGCAGGACAGGCCTTGTTTGTGCCACCTGGCTCACCGGAGGAGGCGTCAACACTTAGGGGATTCATAGAGGTGCGTTGAGCCCCTCTAATAATTAAGGCTCCACACATAGGGGATTCATATTTTTTTTTGGCTAGTGATAATTACATTTTGCAGAGATTTCGACATGGCTGTCGCCGGATGGCTCGCAAGATGATCTACAAAGCTGTTCTAGATGGCATCTTTGCTGGTGTTGATGGTGGTGGTTCAGGTTTGGGGCAACAATCGGCTGCCACAAGGTCAAGGAACACCTCCGGGACCACCTCTAGGACCACTAGTGGTTAGTAGCCGCTGCAATACTCTTTTCTCACTGTTATCAGTATTTCTCTTTGTTTAAATGACTTCTTCCTGTGCAGGTGGTCGTCGTGGTGGCCAGCGGGCGTTGACCATTGGCTCCCCTAGAGGAAGGGGTGCCTCTTGTGGTCGAGCCAGGGCGCCGTCTTCTAGGGCCAAGGAAACTGTGGTGGAGTCTGCCGAGGAAGAGTCGGATGAAGCCACAAGTAACTCCGAGGACGGCGATCCGACTTATGGCCATGAGGATGCACTGTCTCCTACCCCCAAGAGGCGTGCGAGGGCACGGGATCGCGAGGATCTAGGTAACACCGACTTCCTCCCCACTGAACCAGGCTGTCAGCGTCGAAAGAAGCAGCCAAGGAAGTAAGGTAATCGATCTACTAGCTGTCTCTGTTATTTATATCCAATAGTTAAATTCAGAGTTACTAGAGCAATTCATTTATTAGTTGCACTGGATTAAATTTTTCATCAACCTAAGCAGACAATGTAGATTTAGTGTTGTTGGTTTCTACAGTCATGTAGACAGAAGAATCATGGATACGAATTTAGTGGCTGCATGTAACAAAACTATTACGTAGGCATTTTTACTACCAGTAACAATACGCAGGCATTTTTTTTTCAAATCAAACATGTTTGATCTGGTACAAAAACACATGCAGGGAGCAAACAGAAGAAAGACATGCTCTGATTGAGCAGGAAGAAAAGTAAGTGGTAGTTAAACATTGAATTGACAATTGTGGGTATAATAGCTCAGTAATACCTGCAGTCTTGGCATTATGAAGTAAACCTCACCCCTGATTCTCTGTTGGACTTCTGAAATTCATACAAATTTGCCTTCAGAAGGTCACAGACTGTTAGCAAATGCCCCTGCAAACAATACTTAAAATAAGTGGTGCAGCAAACACTTCAAATTATATCACAAGATGTTGTGACATAAATTTAGAGCTTTTTTTTTTGGAAAGACCATTTAATCAATCCAGAACTGAGGCTCAGTTCAATTTTCAATCCCAAACTGCTTAACTGTCCACTTTACAGTTTCATCCACGAAGTGCCTGCAGGCAGTTATCTAAGCTGAACTAAACATGACAGAATTTGTTTTGAAATTCATGTAGTGACCAATTGTGAAGTTGTGAACTCTTGGCATTATATTTACATAAGGAATCCCCCACCTGATTCATTTCCATTGGCCCAAACCGGATCATTGTGTGAAAGACAAATTTGGAGGGGTAAAACTACTTATGGTTTACACTGCCGAAGTAAAACAGTCACAAGTTTCACATCACATGATTCACATTTATGCCTGTGAAACTTCATTGTTTTTGTTTAGCTTCATGTTCTGTTATTCCAGGGCCAGGGAAGGAGAGCGATTGATTCCAGGGCCAGGGAATGTGAATCTGTTGTGAGTTGTGCCCTCCACATTCATGTTGACTTCTTGCACAGTGTACTGAACTTTTGTACTCTAGTGAACTAATTGTGTGATGTGAACTTGTGTTCAACTATGAGCTAATCCTATGCACGTACTGAATTATGCTGTGGTGTTAAGATCATGTGAAGTTTATGTACGGACTTTGTTGTGGGAATTATAGTGGTCAAGTCTATTAATCTCGTTGCACTCGGCGTATTCAGCTTTGGGCGTCGGTCGATGGTTCAGAGAGACCATGTTAAGTCACACCCTACACCAAGGCGCGACTAGTAAAGAAAAAAAAAAAGAAAAAGAAAAACGACGCTAAAATGCTCCACCGCGCCGTGCCTGCCATCCGCGCAGAGCCAAGCCACACCTCGCCAGCGGGTCGCCTTCATCGATTGGCCATTGGAAGAGCTCCACCGCGTGAAGCAGTCGGCGGCGGGCCGAATTCCGGCCACCACGGTCCACATGTACCAACAGTGAGCACTACCCCGCGACCCCCTCACTTTTCTCTTTCGATTAGACGATTACCCTACCTGTCCGAGCTGCCTTTTGTCCATTGAATCGCCGGCCAGCTCAGCATTCAGAGCCGCCAGCCAGAGCATCCAGAGTCCCAAGATTTTTCATTCAAGCCCTGGACAATCCTGTAATGGTTTTCAATATTCATGTATCTTGTAATTTTTACGTAAAACCCCCCTAGAAGCTTTTGATGCTAGCGATGCAGTCCAGCCAAGCGCTTTTGAATACGGAGAGTCAAGAGTTTGTTGGATAGCCTATCTTTTTAGAGAGCTTTTTATATTACAAAGAAGGTAAAATCTGTAAATTTGACTAATGTTTAGGGTGGCTCTTGGAGATGCTCTAAGAAAAACATGTGGTGCGGTTCCTCGAGTAAGCCACGGTGAAAGTGCATCTAGGCTTCCAAATGGGTTTTGGTGAATTGAATGACAAAGTGATTAAATGCTAATGTGTTTGTCTAAGATTGTGAGTAGATTGAAATATTGTATCAATGTTGAATGGCTCACAATATTGAGAAATCAAACGAATGTATGATCTCGTGATGATATTGTGCGACCAATGATAAGTAAAAAGGTTAAATTAAACATAGAGATGGATTCATGACCAGGATATATTTTGAAAGTCTCTAAAATATTGAATTTTTTTTTAACTAGTGAAGGGATCATTTATTGAAGAATATAATTATTCTCAATAAGCATCTGTTGACGCAAAAATCGGGAAAGATCTTCACGCGCTAGCACACGAAATCGGTTGTGACCTTGAAGACCGGGGCGTGCCAGTCAATTTGATCTGTTAATTGACAAGAGATGAAATCGTAAAAATACTAGAGCGTATCGGCTGGGATTCCGATTAGCTCTATAGGCAGAATCGGTAGAAGCTGTCCGATCTGGTAAATATTAAATCGGCTTGGATAACCGATTCAGAGCAAAGCAATGCGAGATCACTAAAGCGTAATCTAACAAGCTAAGCAGAGCAGCACTTGGAACAGATCTAGTCGGCTGTGATAAGAGATACAACGAGACAACACAGGTAAAAGCCGACCAAAGCGTGTACCAAGCTGGATAAAGGTTGAATAAAATCTAAACGAAGTAACAGCGATACGCCGGTTACTAAAGCCTAGATACTTATCCGATAACTGTTGAATAACTTAAACGAAGCAACAGCGATACGCCGGTTGCTAAAGCTTAAGGATTATTCGGTAAAAGACGGAACTTACGAAGCAAGCCCTGAGATCTGATCACCCTTGACGTGCTCGAAGAACTCGTGAAAAGAAAATAGCGAAGTCGCCGACTTGATAAAAGTAAAGATATTGAAGAAGTAGAGTTTGTTTATTTGATCGTGTGATATCTTACAATAACCAAGCCCCTTTATATTTATAGGGCTGCTAGACCAGGACCTAGGCGTGACTCACGCATACAGAGCAAACTCTTGACCAAACCAATTACAACTTGACTACTTTAATTATTACATCTAAAGAAGCATTAAAATACTTGGACTCTAATCTCCTTCCTGTAAGAGCCCTTGCTAATGGAGCTTTACTCGATCTTCGGTCGTGCGTAGACCAAACTCTGCATACGTGATAATTCTGGACAACTCCCACGTGATACGCATAAGGGAAACAAACACGTCCGTATCTTTCTCCTACATGGAATCTTTGGTGTTAATTCCTTCTTCCTTTGAACATTCTTTCCTGCCGGCCAATCACACGAATAATCTCAAGTCCTCCCTTCCTAATCACCTCTGCTTGTATGTACGTAGAAGCTCCCTTCCCTTTCTGATCACCAAGTATTCATCAATATATTCATACGTGGCAATTAGCTCTATTAAGAAACCGATGCATGATTAAGAAGGACTGCCTTGACGTCTTGAGCTGCATGCTTTCACGGACAACCTAATCACCCGGCCATGGTTCTAAACATATCCGCGTCTTGTTTTCTTTCTCACGTGAGAGCCTGCTTTCTATATCACCAATCAACCTTGTGTATATGTGCTGACTTGCATCTTCCTTAAGTAATCAATCGACCATCACATCTTTGGCAGATCGGACACCACGCAAAATCGGACACCATGCAAATCATACACGATGCAAATCGGACACTATGCAAATCGGCTGGACACCCATAGTCGACTACCAGAGACCCATTGTTTCATACTGCCGATCACTTCAAGCTGATTTCTTTCCTTGCCTTCTTTTTTGCCGATTCCCATCATTCAAGCCAATCTGCTTTCCGATTCTTCTTCTGATCACTCCAAGCCAATATCCCTTCCGATTTCCATTGGTCGTACGTCGCTCATCAATCGGAACCATTTTTTTCCTTGCCGACCTTAAGTCATCAGTATACGATAAATAGCTGTCTTCTCGTCTGGATTTGCCTGTCAAAATCCGGTGTCAACAGCATCGCAAGGCTTCATGAGTTTACTATACAAAGGCATTTGCTTATGTGCTACTTATTGGTCTAATTGTTGGAAAGCTTGCAATTCATGAATATTCTTTATCAATCAAGAACAAACAATTGAAGCATTTTTCAAGTGGAATTTAATTATTGATGTCAAAACATGATTAAACTCAATGTAGCAAGAAGAGGTGAAGAAATCAACGAAGTTCTAGGATGAGGAACTAAGCAAGCTTTGGTTAAGTGACGACTTGGACTATGTGGATATTACTAAGGTGAAGTTACTAATATTCGAGGTTTTTTATTAATGGTATCTAAGCCTTACCGAGTGAAGTAATGTATTGCATCAAGTGTGTTGGATTGATAAAATAGGGTGACCTGTGACTAAAGCTTATGTTAGCATGGTTGATGGAGTATCACAAGTCACAAGTTTCAAAAAAAAACAAGTCACAAGCTTAAGATTGGATATGCTTAAAGTGATTGCAATGTTGGAAGCGCTAAGGTGGATATTGTTCAAGTACGGATTTAATGAAGATTTAGACGCTTATGCGAATTTTATTGTATCTTGTTGGGAAGACGTCCCTTGGGGTCAGGTAGCAGGTGTAGTCAAAAACATATTTATCTTCGCAGGGAATCCGACATGATCGCCGAACACGGAGATAGGAGATCCGAAGAAACTAACTCGAAGAGGTTAGAAAATCAAGCAAGTTTGAAGAAGTCAAGACGAAGAAGACAAGCGTGCAAAACTAAAGCCTCAGGCCGCGAAGCTGACTTCGAAACAAGGAAGTGCCAGCTCGCACGAGGTCAAGATACGGAAGAAGAGGGGGACGAATCCACTTCCCGCGACGAGGCTGGAGCGGAGGTTGGCGGGAAGCAACGGTAGTCTAAGGCTAAAATAGTTTATAAGATTTTGGCGAGAAGTAATGGTCATGTAAACACACGAGGTTGCCCCCTATAAATAGTGGGTCAACAGTAACTGTACGGGAGAATGTTTTTTAGACAGAAGCGTAATTGAATTCTTCACACTGTTTGTAATACCAGAAAAACCGTGTTACAACAGTTGGCGTCGTCCGCGTGTTAGGATCGAAATCAAAACTCACGATGCCACCAAAGAAAAAGCAACGGGCTGACGATCCGCAGACCTCAAAAGTTCACGAAAACGAAAAAGAAAACGATGAACCACAAGTTTCAGTAGAGCTAGCCATTACTGATGACACCCAAACCAAGAAGAAGTAAGCCTCGAGCAACTATTACAGAAAATCGAGAGGCTCAAACGAGAAAAAGAAATCTATTGAAGGAAGCAAAGAACCAAAGAAAAGAAACTGAGAAACAACGAAAAATTGCAGAGGCTAAGAATGAGCTCAGGAGGCTCCAAAACGAGCTCAACGCGAGCAAAGAAACCAATCAAGAGCCCAAAAGAGAGTCTCCCCTCGAAACAGCAAACCAGAACGCGAGTTTCAGAAGCTACGACGCGAATTCACCGTTATCCCCGGGCCTTCAAAATGCACCCTGGCCAACCTCGTACAAACCCATCATGCTGCCCAAATACAATGGCACCTGCGATGGCAGTTCTTGATGAGCTACGAAGTTGCTGTGGCTTCTGCAGGAGGAATCGAACTAGTTCTTGCCAAATCATTCATCATAGCTTGTGAAGGACCGGCTCTCACATGGTTCACAAGACTAAGCCCAGGATCAATATTCAGCTGGGAACAACTCAAGGCAAAAGTACTTCAGAACTTCCAGGGATTCAACAGGCAACTACTAACTTCGGGAGATCTCTTCGCATGCAAGCAAGAGGAAAAGGAGCCATTGGCCCAATACTTCAAACGCTTCATCCAATTGAAGGCTCAAACAGATGACATCCCAGACTCAATAGCGATCGATGCATGCATCCACGGATTGGGACCAGGGCCATGCGCATCGGAATTCGTCAAAAATAAACCAAGAAACCTCCATGAACTATTTCACGAAATGGAGAAGTTCTGCAGATCAGACGATGACCACAAAAGAAGAATCAACGAAGAACCATGCTCCAAAAAGCAAACGGAAACTACAAACAACCCATGTACGAAAAGCAAAACAACAACCGACCAGCTCAAGTCTTCAACATAGAAAACGAAAGCGGGCAACACAGTAACGATTCAAACACAACAAAGCAGGACTTCAACCCCTCACCCATACGAGGAAGGGGTGGACGAGGCAGAGGCCGTGGAAGAGGACGAGGTCAACAAGAAAACCAGTCTTGATCTTAGTTTTGCCAATTCCATGGCGAAAACCCAGACCACAGCACAGGGAGATGTCCCATAACCATCAGGGTGAAGCAAGAAATGAACCAAAGCAACAATCAAGGCCGCACAATTCAAACAAACTCTTGGCAGTGCACCCCCACAGTACGCAAAATCTGCAGCAACAACTTCCAACGAATTCAGAAACCTACTCAACATACCACTGGCCTCGACTAGCATGGCACCAAGCCCAGTCAGAGCCAAATCAACAAGCACACAGCTCAGTCCAATCCACTGCTGCAAGAAAAGATGAAACCATGATACAAACTGCTCCAACACCGAATCCAACACCTGCCAAGGGTCCTATCCCCTCTCGTGGAATGATCCTGCCCATAGCAGGAGGATCTTCAGTCGACTTCGAAAGCAAAAGGCAAAGAAAAGAGTACTTCAGAAGAGTGCACGCAATACTACCCGATGGCCCAGTAATAAGAACTCACTAGTCCCATATCCCAATAACCTTCACCGAGCAGGACCTCAAGCTCCAATGTTATCCTCACACTGATGCCATGGTCATTGAAACAAACGTGGCAGGCTGGGAACTAACCAAAATATTGATAGACGATGGCAGTTCAGCCGACATTATTTTCGCAAGTGCCTTCAATCAAATGAACATCAGCAGAAGCTTGTTACAACCATCAGAAACTCCACTCATTGGTTTCAGAGGAAAAAGAATCCGAGCCTTGGGAAAAATCGAATTACCAGTAACCCTGGGGGACTTGAGAGCAATCCCAGAACGGAGCGAGTCACTTTTGACATAGTCGATATGTACTACCCTTACAATGCAATCTTCGGAAGGGGTTTCCTTAACACATTCGAAGCCATTGTCCGACAGGCATATCTCTACATGAAACTTCCAGCATCAAATGGAGTAATCACAGTATTCGGAAACCAGCAAGTCGCAAGGGACATCGAACAAGGAATCACTCCGGGCGAGAAAAACGTCAACCTCTTGCAGACAGAAACGAAACAACCAAACAACGAGGTTCAAACAGAATCACTCAAAAAGAGCCCACCACAACTCAAAGCGGAAAAAGGAAAAGAAGCTATTCAAGCATAAGACACCAAGCGAGTTTCCCTCGAACCAGGAATCGAGGGTAGAGAAGTCACGATCGGAGCAGACCTCTCCCCCGAAGAAGAGGAAGACCTGGTAGCATTCCTAAGGAAAAATAAAGATGTCTTTGCATGAACAGCCGTAGATCTAAAGGGTGTTAGCAGGACTCTAATCAAGCACAGCCTCAACATAAACCCAAAGACAAAGCCAAGGAAGGAAAAACTGAGGAAAATGTCGGATGAGAAAGTAGAAGGAATAAAATCCGAAGTTGAAAGGTTACTAAAAGCAAAAGTCATCAGAGAAGTACAGTATCCAGAATGGTTGGCAAACACTGTCCCAGTAAAGAAGAAAAACAGAAAATGGACGATGTGCATCGACTTCACAACCCTGAACAAGCATTGCCCAAAAGATGATTTCCCCCTACCAACAATCGATAGCGTTGTTGACGACACAGCCAACAGCGAAATCCTATCACTACTAGATTGCTTTTCAGGATACCACCAAGTTTGGATGAAACAAGAGGACGAGGAGAAGACAAGTTTCATAACACCTTTCGGAACTTTTTGCTTCGTCAGAATGCCAGAGGGGCTGAGAAACGCAGGATCAACATTCTCAAGGATGACCAAAAAAGTTTTCAAGTCGCAAATCGACAGAAACATGTTAGCCTACGTGGACGACCTCGTTGTAAAGAGCATCAAAAGATCGGACCACATCAAGGAGACTTTTAACAACCTAAGGCTGTCAAACCTAAGCTTAAATCCAGAAAAATGCGTCTTTGGAGTAGCCAAAGGAAAAGTCTTGGGATGCCTTGTAACCTCGAAGGGAATCGAGGACAACCCAGACAAGGTACAGGCCCTAGCATTCATGGAGGAACCAAAGACAGTCAAGGAAGTGCAACAATTGACAGGCAGGATTGCAGCTCTAAATAGATTCGTACCAAGAGCGGCCGAGCGAAGCCTCCCTTTCTTCAAAACTCTCCGGCACGCACAAAAATTCAACTGGGGCGAAGAACAATCGAAAGCATTTAAAGAGTTTGTTGACGCAAAAAATCGGGAAAGATCTTCACGTACTAGCACACGAAATCGGCTGCGACCGATGATGCAGGGCGTGCCAGTCAATCTGACCTGTTGATTGACAAGGAAAATCAGACGTTAGTAACATAGCGAAATCGGCTGGATTTCCGATTTAGCGATGAAGACCAGATCGGCAGTGAATTCCGATCTACGATAAAGAAACGGCTAGATCAGCCGATTCCGATGCGAAGCAGAGTAAGATTACTAAAACGTAACCTACCAAGCTAAGCAGGGCAACACTTAGAATAGATCTAAATGGCTATGACAGATCGATGATGAAGTATAGATAACAGCCGATTAAAGCTTATTCTAAGCTGGATAAGGGTTGAAACCTAAACGAAGTAACAGCGATGCACCAGATACTAAAGCTTAGATATTTACTCGATAACTATCGAATAATCCCAAATGAAGCAACAACGATACGCCGGTTGCTAAAGCTTGGATCTTACTCAGTAATACGGGACTTACAGGCAAGCCTTGAGATCTGATCACCGTCGACGTGCCCAGAAGAACTCGTGAAAAGAAAAAGATGAAGTCGTCGACAATGTATTAAAGATGCGAAAAGTGTAAAGGTTTATTTGATGTTGGTGTGTACAGACTTCCATGACCACGTAAGGTCGATATTTATACTCTGACAATTACGACTCCTAAACGTTTACGACAAACTTACTTGACGCAAAAGAAAAGACCCCTTTTACAACCGTCTACGACTCAAACTCTATAAAAATAACCGACTCTTTATTTCAGTCCTTCTATAAGCTTAGCCTGGCAATCCTCTAGGATTCCTCCACATCATCAGTCTCTTCTCCGATCCTGGTTCTCGTCGGACTCCGATTCTTATTCAAACTGTCTGTCCTCCCGGACTCTGATTCTGATTCAACCTATTCCTTCCCCCGGACCCCGATTCTGATTCTGCACCTCTGCTTTACTTTGGCATTGATGTGACCTGTTAAAATCTGGTGTCAACACATGCCCCCTAGTTTCGCGGTAGAATCCGATTCTGATTCGAAACTATTTGATCCTTATCTTTGGGTCAAACATTTTAGGTCGAACATCTTCTTTTCTCCCTTTTACCATTAGCGAAACCTATATAAGGCCAACCCTCTCGTCTTCCTCATTCATCTTCTCCACACAGCCGCCGCCGCTTCGTCTTCCTCTGCTTCCCGACCCCCAAGATCATCAAGTGCAAGCATCCTCCTACAAGGATCAACTTCTCCAAGACACCGGCTACTCCTCTTCATGACATATGTCGCGGAAATCCCTGAGGTAAATCTTTGTTCAGCTCTCAGATCTAGATTCAGTTTCATTGGTAGATCCATTTTTCACGGCAACGCATTTCTCTAGGCCCTTCGCGATAGCATCATCATCCCAGTAGCAGACAAGCCAGGCCTCGCCATACTAGGTCCAGTAGGTTCTCCAGATCCTATTGATTTCATCAACCAAGAGACGCAAAGGCTTCCTTTCAAATCTTTTTGACTCAGAACACGACTGGAGCAATGCCTTTAGGTCATGGCCAACCCTTACCGCTGGATGGAAAACTTGGTATAAAAGGGTTGCCAAATCAAAGATAAATGAATGGGAATCTTATGACCTCCGTCAATGCATTGCTCTTTCCTTGGCTGACATGGAACGAAACGAACCTCTGCTTGCTGCCTTCTCATATTTCTGGTTTGATGCCTTGAATGCTTTCCTCTTTGGTCAAGGTCCGATGACTTCTACTTTAGCCGATGTGCTAATGCTTACTGGTCTGAACATATCGGAATCGGACAAAACCTTCCTCATTCCCTCTAAATCCACTGATAAGATTGACATTAAGAAAATAGGGGGTTGGAAAGGATACATAGAGAAGTACTCCAAGACATCAGGAACTGTGGATGCAAGAGAACACTCATTTTCTGAATATGTGGTTGGAGCATTTCGTCTTTTGTGGGAAGACAGTAGGCCCATCAATCCACTACCTCCGATTAGCAGAATATTTAGCCTTAGGAAACAATTTTCCAATCGGAAAACATCTTCTTGGATCAGTATATAAACTTCTTCATGAGGTCTCCATCCGATTAAGGACCAAGCAACAAATCAGACACCTTGGAGGTCCATGGTGGTTTGTTAACCTCTGGCTAAATATGCATATACAGAATTTACTGGACACTTCTATAATTAGCAAAGTATTTCCCGCCGATCAATTGAATGATGAAGAAGCTGAAGACCGGCGATGCATGTCTTTTGGTGAAGCTGCCTCAGGCTTTCCTGGAGAATGGCTTCCTTCTACTCGCACAACCGAGTATTTTAGAGGGTTCTATAATTGCCTCAAAGAGGAATCCATGCCCTGGCATGTGTATGTTGATCCTGATCACCATTTTGAACTCCCGTTCAAATTCCGATTTGATGACATTGACACAGATGAAGAGAGCCAAAAGAACTTCAAAGAGATCATCACCCCTCAAATACTTCCCGCGGACGTCTTTATGGGGAAGAAACAACAGTCATTTGAATATTACCATCCAGCACTGGCTGCTCGACAAATCGGATTTGGCCAAGGGCCGATCTCCTTGTATCTGGCCGATCTGGTGAAGCCTAGAGAAGTGATCCCATCAGGCATAGCATATGATAGGCTGATAAATCTATCACCTTCCCGGGAAACCATAGATTTATCTCTCTGGAAATTCTCAAGTTTCACTACGGCTTCATTCAAGACTTGGTGGCAAGAATGGAGGAACCATCTCTTCAGCCAACCTGCTCAAGATTACTGCTTACTCCTCAACCCCGATTTTGAGACCAGCGACCAAGTAAGAACTCTACCCTTGATCATTCTTTCCAGTTACTGATTATTTTGTGTTTTAACTCTCTTCTTTTTGTCTTTGATCACAGAACGTAGCTATAAATTTTCCTTTAGTCAGTAACAGTGGCCGTCCGATCGAGTATATGCCCCCTTCAGATAATCCTCATATCGGAAGATCCAGTCCATCCGCGATAGACGTTGCTACTGGTCGGAATAAGAAATCGGCCAAGGGCGTTCCCCCAACCGAGCAACAGGGCACCAGCTCCTCCAAAAAGCTGAAGAAAAAGACCCAAGAAACTTCTTCTTCCATGACTGGCCAAGAAGAAATCAAGCCATCGGAATCACAAGCTACACCTTCAGGAGTCAGAGAAAAACGCAAATTTGCGTTATGAAAAACACTCTCAAGGAAGATGCCGAAAATTGTCCGAAAGATTTCAGCTTCGGAAGCTGCTAGACGCATATCTCAAACACGTTCAAGTATTGGTAGCCCATCGACCGTTCCAGAGGACGGTACAATAAATCCGATTCAAGAAAACCCATCGGACGCTATAGCAACAGATGCATCGGAACAGGTAGATATATCTCCGATTTGCTGCAACCTTATTATTACTCAAACTAATTTCATGCATATATAGGCACCTCCCCAGATTATGACTCATGAACAATCGGATCAAACGGGAACCGCTCCAACTCCCTCTTCCCTGCCGATTCTTCCATCTGGTGCCGCCCAACCAGAATTAGCAATCCAAACTTCAGAATCGGCCCAAAAATCCATGGTAAGGATGATCACTATGTCCTTTGTCATTTAACAAACTTGATTCATCTCATTCCTCACATTTGGACCTTTGTACCAGGAACGAACGGCAATCGCTTCCATCGGAACTGCAATCGGTCTCCCAACTCCTCAACCGTCAAAGTTTGATGAAATCAATTAGAAGAAGGTAATACCTTATCTCTTCATTTTCCTTTTCAAAACAGGAGAAGTCAACATCCGATTTTGCTTTTCCTCCTTAGGCACAAGATTCTCCGACTCCCAGTGCTCTTGCAGCAGAACATGCCGGTCCCTCCACAGCAGAATCAGCTCCAAGCTTCGATCCGATCAAGCTCCATCTCGAAGAAATGCTAAGTCTTTTGAACATTGAAATCGGACAACTTGTGAAGAACGCCGATCTTGTCCGATCAGTTTTCAAACACTTGCAAGGCCAAATACCTGAGTCAGTCGAGGAAGCTCTCTTTCCAGCTGCCTTCATAGAGTTCAACTATTTTCAGGTGGTAAAGGCTCAGAAGAGACTATCCGATCGAGCTGAATTCGAGAAACCCTCTACCTGAGAAATATGCCGATTCTAGTCTTGGAGTCCATACCTGGCGTACAATTCCCTTCTCATCGATCAAAGCCCAATTAATCCCATCAGCATGCGGTACCCAAACCATCTTTGGCTCCTCAGGTTGAATCTTTTGAATTGACTTAGGAGATGTCACAAAATATTCAGGAGGTATCCCTAATCCAGTATTAGGATCATATCCTTTGAAAAACTCTGTTCCCTTTGACGCCGATGCTATCGACGATGATGAGGTTAAGACTGCTGAGCTGTTTGGTGGGGTTTGAATTTGAGGCATGACAAATGACGTTGTTGCCGTAAAGCCTCCTTGCAAAATCGGCCTTGATGCCGATTGCATCTGTCCGATCGGCTGATCTGCCGATGTACCATTGAACACCTGAGAAAATGTAGTTTTTGCAGCACTTGCCTGAGCATCCTTTGCTGAAGTATCAACTTCAAACGGAGGAATTTGTTGATATGCTGGGCCCTTAAATTGAAGATCACCATCACGCAATGAGCGAACCACTTGGTTATGTAACTCATTACCCAAAACTTTACCTTGATTTGCCAAAGCATGATGGACTGCTTCATTTATCATCTCTTGCAGCTTTCCAGGTGTTTCAGCTATTTTGACTTCACGAGGCAATGGAAAATCAGTTTTCTTGATAGCCTGGCCTCGTTTAGTAGTACTGAATGACTTTAAGCATAAAAGTTAAACTCTTCAACTGCTCTCGCCACGTCAGCCTTCTGTTCATCACTGAGATCTTCTTTAGTAGTATCAATGACATTCTGATTCCCAATCTCAAAGCGACCATCCTTATTTGACATGGTTGAAGTTGTCTTGTCCCACCGGGTGTGCCAAAAGTATGTTGACGCAAAAAATCGGGAAAGACCTTCACGTGCTAGCACACGAAATCGGCTGTGACCGATAATGCAGGGCGTGCCAGTCAACCTGACCTGTTGATTGACAAGGAAAATCGGACATTAGTATCACAACAAAATCGGCTGGGTTTCCGATTTAGCAATGAATGCAAGATCGGCAATAGATTCCGATCTACAATAATGAAACGGCTAGATCAGCCGATTCCGATGCAAAGCAGAGTAAGATTACTAAAACGTAACCTAACAAGCTAAGCAGAGCAACACTTGGAATAGATCTAAACGGCTATACCAGACCCGATAATGAAGTATAATTAATTAGCCGATCAAAGCCTATACTAAGCTGGATAAGGGTTGAATAAAATCTAAACGAAACAACAGCGATACGCCATATACTAAAGCTTAGATATTTACTCGATAACTGTCGAATAATCCCAAACGAAACAACAGCGATACGCCGATTGCTAAGGCTTGGATCTTACTTAGTAATACGGGACTTACACGCAAGCCTTGAGATCTGATCACCATCGACGTACCCAAAAGAACTCGCGAAAAAGAAAGACGAAGTCGCCGACAAATGTATGTAAGATGCGAAAAAGTGTAAAGGTTTGTTTGATATTGGTGTGTACCGACTTCCATGACCACGTAAGGTCGATATTTATATTCTGACAACTACGACTCCTAAATGTTTACGACAAACTTACTTGACGCAAAAGAAAAGACCCTTTGTACAACCGTTTACGACTCAAACTATAAAAATAACCGACTCTTTATTTCGGTCCTTCTATAAGCTTAGCCTGGCAATCTTCTAGGATTCCTCCACGTCATCAGCCTTTTCTCCGATCCTGGTTCTCATCGGACTTCGATTCTTATTCAAACTGTCCGTCTTCCCGAACTCCGATTCCGATTCAACCTGTTCCTTTCCCCCGGACTCCGATTCCGATTCTGCACCTCTCCTTTACTTTGGTACTGATGTGATCTGTCAAAATCTGGTGCCAACAATTTCACAAAATGGATCGAAGCAAAAGCTCTGTCATCGATAACCTCGCATACAGTACAAAAGTTCTTTTGGCACAACATCATCTGCAGATTCGGGGTACCAAAGGAGATAACAGTAGACAACAGAAAGCAATTCGACAGCGAGTCATTTAGAGACTTTTGCATGAATATGGGCACCAAAGTAAAGTACGCATCTCTATATCATCCACAGTTAAACGACGCAGTCGAAAGAGCCAACGGCATCATTTTTTCAGCTATAAGGAAGATGCTCTTTGATCACAAAAAGGGAAAATGGATCGACGATCTACCAATCGCGGTATGGTCACACAACACTACAGAATCCAGGGCTACTAAGTTCACCCTATTCAGACTGCTATACGGAACCGAGGCTATGGTACCAGAAGAGATCAAGGCCAAAACTCTAAGAGTGACCCTCAGCAGTGAAGAAGGTGAAAAGGAAATGGTGGAAAAAGACTTAATCGAAGTCGACCGGCTCGTTGCCCCACATAACCTCGAGTCATACCAAAGGCAAACACGAAAGTGGCGCGATACAAAGGCGAAGATAAGAGAGATCAGAGTTGGGGACCTGGTAATCAAAAGAAAGCACAATGCAGAAAACCTATCCAAATTCGAATAAAAATGGGAAGGACCATACATTGTCACAAGAAGCTTGAGGCCAGGGTCCTATCATCTCTCCACCGAAAATGGAGAAGAGTTACCCCACTCGTGGAACGTAGAGCAACTCCGCAAATACTACAACTAGATTGGGGCAAGCAAAGGTGTACAGTCTTCTCCAAGTTTTAGTTCTTTTTGTAAAGGTCAACTTCGTAAATGTGCGGAACTATAAGCACAAATACGAAGTACCTCTTTCTATTTCTTTTCTCTCTTTCATCGCAAAAGGTCGTACTCTTTTCCTCACAAAAGGGGCTCCAGGAAACTGGAGGTGAGCTTTTTAATGAGGCGAACCTATGTAAACTTCTCCAAAAAATTAATAAAGAGGATCCCCCTAAAAGCACTTGACCAACAAACACATCGAGGTTAAGGAAATAACCTCGCAGAAAAGACCTCGAGCAAAATAGCCCGAGGACGAGGTTAGAGATATAACCTCGCAAAAAGACCTCGAGCAAAATAGCCTGAGGCCGAGGTTAGAGATATAACCTCGCAAAAAAAAGACCTCGAGCAAAATAGCCCGAGGCCAAGGTTAGAGATATAACCTCGCCAAAAAGACCTCGAGCAAAAAAGCCTGAGGCCGAGGTCAGAGATATAACCTTGCAAAAGACCTCGAGCAAAATAGCCCGAGGCCGAGATCAGAAATATAACTTTGCCAAAAGATCTCGAGCAAAATAGCCTGAGGCCGAGGTTAGAGTTTTAACCTCAAGCCCGAGGTTGACATCAAACCTCGCGAAAAACTTCGTAAAAAACCCAAGGCCTAGATTAAACAAGGGAAACGAAAAAAGCAACAAAAGTTGCCCTATTTTGAAAGCAGAACAAGAGAACGTATTCTTCCAGAACCGTTGCTCTACAGAAGAAGCTATGAAAAAAACGCAAAGGGGCTATCGAGGGAGGGGACGCCTTTTTCAAAGGCCAAAAAGAGAAGCCCCCTTTTGCATTTTTTCAAGAAACAAATCACCTAACCACATTTTTCTAAAGGATGCCATGGTTAGGTGAAACCATAACTTCGTCAAGTACCAAAAGACCACTATAAAAGAGAAGGGGAACCCAAGTTCCAGCAAGAGATAAAACAAGCCAAAGAAAAAGAAAACTCTTCTCAGGAACGAGAGGCAACAGGAACTACAAGAACACTCGACGGCATGACCTTTCCAGGCTAAGGACCATCAATAGAACATGGCCCATGGATACTTCATTCGACAACACTCCCTCCAATAGTGGAATCCTGGAGAAGAGTGCATTTGCTTCAAGGCAACCACGTGGTAACAAGAGAATCGACAAGCATGAAAGCCCAGGAAGAAGCCAAAGAATATTTGAGCGTGCTCTCTAGTAAAAACGAATCAAAAAGTCATGATCTAATAGAAAGAAAACAAAGTACAAGTAATTTTCAGGGAAAAGCATGTCTACGAATCTGATACATACACTTGCAAACGAAATAAAGATCAAAGTTAATCGTAAGACCGATATAAACAAAATGTTGAGCCACGCAACATTCAAGTTGTTCTCGCATCCGCAACACTACTTAAAACAGTTTTACATAAATCAATCTCTTTCCTAATAACTAGATCTCTTCCTCCTCTTGGGAAGACATTGCTTCGTCCTCAGCAGGCGGTGAGTCCAGAGCGTCATCTCCTTCCTTTTTGCTTCTTTCTTCTCCATCTTTTTCAACATTCGTGCCCTCGTCTTCATCCTAGTAAAAAAAAGAGAGGGACGAAACAAAAAGAGTTAAGATAAGTCTTTCGTTACCAAAAGCAAAGAAAAAGCAAAATTACACAAAACATTAATACCTTCGAAGAGGAATCTTTAGCCATGTCTCGCCCATAGATGTTCCAAAAGTCTCTCAAGAAACGACGTTTCATAATTTCAACCTCTTTCGAGCTAGACAAGGACTAGTCTCCGAAGTCAGAGAAACGAAATCCAGGGCTGGCAACCCGAAGAAGCAGCTCTTTATCTTCCTTTTCAAGAAACCTGCCGAGGCCATCAGTACATGTAAGCGCAAAGTTGTCGCCAGCAATTGAAAACACATCCCCGAGGCCAGCAAATTCCTCCCTCAATCCAAGACAAGAAGCTATCAATGTTCAAATCCTCCGGAAGAGCATAAGGAGTGGCTCCAAATTGCTTGAGTGAGTTCGAGTACGAATCAAAAATGTGGGTCACTCTCTCAACATCAAGAACCTTGGAAGAGGCCAAAGATTCTTCAGTTTCTTTCAACTTAACCTCAAGAGAGGTCACCTGAGCCTTGGCTTCTTTGGTAGCATCGGACTCACGAACCACGGCTTCTCGAAGATTATCGATCACCACTTGGTTCTTGTCATAGTCTTTCTATAGGGCTTCAAGTTTCCTATTGGTAGTGTCCCACAGGTCCTCAGTCTTAGTCAAATCTTTACAAAGTTTATCATTGACTTCCTGAAGCCTCTCATTCTCTTTCTCCAAAACGCAAGCCTTTCTGCCGCAGTTCTTGATTTTGAGGCACAAGCGGCGTTGATCATTTCAACCTAAGAAACAAAAACGAATTCTAAAAGTAAGAAAAAATAGAGAGGGGGCAACAAAGCAGTCGAGGTCAAAACAAAAATAACCTTATGAGCCGTGGTAGCACTCAACCGAGATAATTCCTCAAAGTTAAGATTTTCCAAGGACGCCTTGAAGGCTATAAAAGAAAGTGAACGAAAACAACTATAAGAGACAAGAACGAAATCAATAGCTTTTTCGCTCTTATAAAACTTCGTTACCTTGCATCTCAGCGTTACCTTCGCCAAGTTGGATCAACGGAGAAACCAATTCTTGAGGACGACTGGCAGACGTCTCCTTAGAAATTTTCTTCCCCTTGACATCATCAACCTTAACCTGAAAATCGAAAAAAAATAAGAAAAAAAATAATAAAATTAAAAAAAGGTGAGTTACCTTCTGTCCGAGGTCAGCCGTCCGGTTTTTCCACTATGTCTACTTCCTTGTTTGTGGGTTCTGTACAATATAAGTCAAGTTATGCTCTAATAGCTCAAGAAAATTTGGATCAAATTCTCTTGGAGATTTCAAAATCAACACTTGACATCGAGCCAGCAAAGCTCATTCTAGCGCCGGGGCATTTCATGTAAGGAACAAACAAACCTTCTCCCGAAGCAGCAGAAGTGCCTGCCAACTCCTTCATAAATCCCACTGTGCCGAGGTCATCGCCGGCAACACCAGCAATTTCTAAAAGTCCACATGCTGCATCAGCAATTTTATCTTCGTCAGCAACTTCGGCAACTGGACTGTTGAGCAGAGATAGATCCACCCTGCGGGTCAAACGTGGCTTCTTGCTTGTACCACTTCCAGACGGTTGAGAACTAGTGGATTTCCGTTTCTGAGCTTCAAGGTGTTTAGTCTTAGGGTTATCCTGACTCGGCAACAAAATTTCGACGAAGTTTTCTTGCTTCTTCGAGTAACCCCAACATTTTCAGATCCAACATTTCTAGGAGCTCTCATTCGCTTTTGGGGTTTTGCAGGCTTGATTTGATCCCCGTATTTAACTCCCATCTCTATCCATGGTCGATTCAAACGACTTGGTTTCTCGAAGAAGTCAATCATTGCTTTCTTCTCTTTTTCTGTGAGAGGGCCAACCAGAGACTTCGCGGCCCATTCAACATTCGAAAACAAGATCATCATCACTCACATCTGCAGGTTTCCGTGAGTCCAAAAATAGCAAAGGTAGTGGACAAATCGAAACCAGGTATCTGCTTCTCCTCAACTTTAAAGGGTTTCCAATCGGTCCCCAAGGGCCAGATCTCGGCAGCCAAAACTCTTCAACTACATCATGGCCTGTCAATCGCTGGGTAGCATGGGTGAAACAACGACTATTCTTCTTAAAAGATTCAGATCTCTTATCGAAATCAATCACAGTAGACAGCTCAATATTACCATGGGGGTCAGTGAAAGGATAGCAGATGTCACCAGAGTCCTGGAGAAGCGAAGCCAACTTAACATAAAACCATGACTTGGTCAATTCACATCCCAACGGTTTTCGTTGAGCGTAGGTAAGTCGATCTTGTTAATCTTCAAGGCCGCACTTCGACGACGCGAAGTAAAAGTTGCAACACCAAACTGCCCAATGTTGCTCTTCGCCGCCCTATTCCAAAAAACTGATCTCTTTTGAAGATGAAGCTCGTTGAAGGCAGCCAAAGTGTCGAGGTCAATATCACCACCAAATGTCTTGACCCCCTAGAAAAAATTGGACAGTTGAACAAAAGAATTGGTGTCAGCTGATGAAGTTTGACGTTGAAGCGGTCAAAGATCTGAGGCAGCATAGGGTCACAGGGAAATCGAAGTCCAGTACGTAAAGAAGTCAGAAAAAACGAGAGCTTCTCCGAACTGAGGATCAAGAGTAGTTTCGCGCCAGGAGCACGACCAACACCAGCAGGAAAACCCATTCTGCTCATAGGACGAAATCATACTAGCAGTAAACAGAAGACCGACCAAAATGAAGAGTCTTGGGAGCCAATTCGCCGACCAAGCTCGTTAACATTTGCCTCGACCCCCTCCAGATCCTCGCTCCCCGGGTTGGAGGCCAGTGGAGTGTCTTCTCTCTCCGCATCAGAGGTCGGAACCGCAGTAGACTTGACACGAGCCATCCCGAAACTAATGACGAAAACAATTCAAAAATGTAGACATACGAAGCCAAGAACAAAGCAAGAACGAGGATGAAAATTTTCAGAAATAAATCCTTCTTTTGTTTCTCAAAAACTTCAAGAATCTCCAGCGGACAACAATGCAGAGGAGCTCCAACGAAACAATAGCACGACTTCCAAAGTTAAGAAGCGAACGGCAATTTTGGAACACAGGGGGGTAACCTCTACTATTTATAGGCGCAATAAGTTTTCGAAGTCGGCAGGGCCGGTTGGTAAGGTGAGCCAGGAGCCAAAGTAGAAGTACCGACCAACTTTCATTCAAGGGGAACGCCTTTTGGGTCTTGATGTCTTTGTCACCGGAGTTTCGAGGGTCGAAAAGGAAAGGCTCGAATCCAAGGACGAAGGTTGGCTACTATGTAGTGGAGACGTCTCCTTGGCGTCGCGGTAGAAGGTGTAGTACAAAAACACTATTCTTTATCTTCGCAGGAATAACGACGTGTTCACGAATACAGAGATAGGAGATCCGAAGAAACTAACTCGAGAGGTTTAGAAATCAATGCGGTCTGAGAAGTCAGACGAAGAAGGCAAGCGTGCAAAACTAAAGCCTCAGGCCGCAACAGATGACTTCGAAAACAAGCGGAGGAAGCCAGCTCGCACGAGGTCCAAGACTACGAGAGAAGACGATGAGACGAATCCCCTTTCCGCGACGAGGCTGGAGCGGAGGTTGGCGGGAAGCAACGGTCGTCTGAGCTAATAGTTTATAAGATTTTGGCGGGAAGTAACGGTCATGTAAACACGAGGTTGCTCCCTATAAATAGTGGGTCAACAGTAACTGTACGGGAGGGATGTTTTAGGTAGAAGGGTAATTGAATTCCTTCACCTTGTTTGGGGGTAAAAAAAATACCCTAAAGAAAAAAACCGTGTTTTTTACAACAATATCTCGTGAGCCACTTTTAAACTTCATTGTAATGTTAAATAGATCACATAGGTACCTAAGAGCACTTTTGATCTTAGTCATGGCCATGGGTCGCATCCCCATTTGTTCATCTTCTAGTAATTATGTACTTTTCGCTTGGGATCTACTCTGGCGTGTGTTCATCTTGTGTGCGGTAGGATAACAATTCAACTCACGATGCGGATATCCATGGGTTTTTACCCGATGGGGGCGGATGCGGATTCAAAATTACGCCCGTGAGTGCACCCGCATCCACACCTGAAATCCGCGGGTGCGAGTGCGGTTTGAAATTGCACCGCGGGTGAACTGCACCCGTCCGCATCCTTTACAAGTTCTAGTCTCCGTAGGGGTGGGCAGAAAACCCGTAACCCGAAGCCCGAACCCCAAAAACCCCGAACCCGAAAAAACCTGAAACCCGACTTGAGAACCGATCAGATTTTTCGGGCTCTGTCTTCGGAACCCGAAATTATATGGGTTATTCGGGTTGTACACCCTGGTACCCGAAAAACCCGAGTAGCCCGACCTCCCCAATCAGCCCATGAT
>JACEFO010001249.1:0-29144 GCA_015342445.1 Digitaria exilis
AACAATTTTGCCGGTTCGGTAGATCCAGTGAATGCAATCTTTGTGAAGGGACAAATATATGAGTACTCATAATTCATTTTTGTTATGCCATTCTCTATAAGAAAATACAAGAAATGCTTACCTTATCAACATCCATGTGACTAGCAAGAGCAGCACCAGCAGTAGGACCAAAACCCAGAGACAACATTCACGACACCCTCAGGGAGTCCAGCCTATTAACATGCAATGTACGATCAGTACTGGTTAGAAAAGAACAAAATTTTCAGGCCAAAACATCCGTTCATTCTGTATAATATTGTGCCAAAACACGTTCATTCTGTATAATATTGTACAACTGCCCATTGCCATGATCAAATCGTGGCGAGATCTGTAAATACGATTGTATTTGCAATACATGTGTGATAGCTATGATTAAAGGATAACTAAAACTTGTCTGGGTTTTTACATCTTGTAAAGATTTCTTTTTATATAAATGTAATACAATCAGTAGGGTCCTGCCCTCCTGTTTCTTTGAAAAAAAAATTACAATTAAAATGTATTCTATATGAATATAAGATATGATTTTCCTTGCCGGATCGCTTTGGGATTTTAGTCCTCAAGATAAAATGAGGTCATTTTTTCCTTTACATTTTGTAAAGATAGAAAGGTTATTTAAACTTGTGCATCTGTGACCTTAACAGAGAACTAAAACAATTGACTCAGTGTACTGATAAATACTTGGCTTCTTGGATGCTCAATTAACACAATTCGTACTTCTTTTTTTTCTAATTTGTCCCGTCTTGGGAGTGGTAACAGAGGGTGCATAGCAACTCAAGGCAGCAGATTTAGTAAAATAACATTAAGCTCTGAGAGATCACTGCAATCATCTATCATCTGATACATAAAAAGAACATGTTTGACTAATCCTATAGCAGCTTTTATTCCCAATAAAACACATGTACACGTCAATGGAACATAAAGAAGATTGTCCGATAAAACAAAGCCTGTTGTGAAGTAAATTTAATCATTGCAATAACAGTAATTGATTATTAATTAACTTCCCTTCCTAACAAACACGAAATATTACTTGCACCAACCTCATGCAATAACTTGGTGACATACAAAGCCGATAGAGGAGTTTGTTCAGCAGTCTTGAGCACAACTGTGTTCCCACAAGCCAAAGCAGGGCCAACTTTCCAGGCATACATCAGAAGTGGGAAGTTCCATGGGATGATCTGACCTGCAACACCAATTGGCTCGTGCAAGACCTGTACATGGTGTGGGCCATCAGCCGGCACAATGAGCCCATGGATTTTATCAGCCCAACCTGCAGACAAACAAAACAAATGGAGCGAAATCAGACATGTAAGCATGTTGTATTGTTCTTCAAAACTTTCGTCAATTAATATAGAAAATAATGCAGTCACCAGCATAGTAACGCATAAGACGGGCCACCATTGGTACTTCGATATGTGCAGCTTGCTCATATGGCTTGCCATTGTCCCATGTCTCCAAAGCAGCAAGCTCGTCATTGTGCTTCTCAATCAAATCAGCAAATCGTAGCAGGATACGGGACCTCTCCTGCAAAGACAAAATCCAACCAGCTGTGAGCATAGCTGAAGGTCACACTGACGCAACGGAAACTAAAATTTCAAGACGAGTGTTTACATATGCAGTCATTTTCGGCCATGGCCCCACGTCAAAAAGCCTTACGGGCTGCAGCAACAGCACGGTTAATGTCCTCTGCGTCACCTTCAGCCACATGAGCAATCACCTCCCCTGTACGGGGGTCGAGAGTTGGGAAACTCTTGCCTGATGAGATGAAAATGCACATTGCAAATAGTGAGTTTGACTTAAGACCAAGAACATGAAAGCTACAATATAAGAAGATATTAAGCAACAAAACTAGCCCAGGTTTTTCCAGTTTATGAGCCAACCACATTAAGCAACATGGAGAAGCTCAGCAAAGTGTTATGACCTATGGGATCAGATGTGTTACTAGTTGTTAAAAAATATCAAAGGTTGCATTATTTTCTAACCAGCTGAAGTAGCATAATCTACTCAAATTGGAATGAAATGGAAGTTACATACCGGATGCGGAATCAACAAAGTTGCCATTGATGAGGAGCTTTGTGTAGTTCACTTGGACTGGGGGTGAGATGGGTTCCTCTGCTGCTGCTGCAGTGGTGAACCTCTGAAGGACTCCTGGCAACAGTCCGCGCGTCCCATCTGCATGCAGAATTCGTGCTCTGTGGTCAGACATGAAAGTACTTCACTCATAAATGTGTCAAGCCTCGAGAAATATCAACTTTGTAAGAAATAAGTACATTCAATGTACTCCGGTATAGATCTTGGACAAATGTGATAGTCATATCATATTTGGTGCCTTAAAGCGTGGCTTGTTTATATGTGTGAAGTTGATGAAAAATTTCCACACTAAGTGTGACGTGTGAGAGGGGACATGGTTGTAAAAAACGTTTGATGAGTTGCCAAACTAAACAAGGCATGTGCTTTCCTCTTTTTCATAAGAAAAATTATTAGTCGGATCCTATAGAATTATTTCAGACCTTGTCAATTTGTTATTCATATCCAGTATACAAAATGCATCCATGTTAAGCAACAAGTGAACTGAAAGTACAAGACTATTTTGTCAGTGCAGATTGTGTAGCAGAAACAAGTGCAGATTGGATGTTCACAAACACATCACTTTGTCAAGTATGCTCAATCAGATTCAGCACTGGGTAATTCTAAAAAAAGGATTCAGCACTGGGCGAAATGTCAACGTTGCAAAAACACAACATACTTTAGATGTTATTTTTACATTACAATCCAGTTAGCAAGGAATTTTTACTAAATGGGTCATGAATATTTGCAACGTGTGTAGAGTTCCAAAGGTTGAGTAGGTGAAGCACGCCATGTTGGTGATAGACCTTGTACAAACAGCAACTTGGCAAGCAATTTGGTAGGGAACATAACTGCAGAAAACAAAATATTCTGATTTCCCTACGAGAAAAAGGATACATCATTTTGTCAATTCTTTTCCATTCAGTCAGATTTGGCACAGAGCGAGATGCCAAATTTGCAAAAGAAAAAAAAAAGGGACAACAGATTGGACGATGCCATCCTTTTTTCACATTATTAAGAAATAAATTTTATAACACAGTCCGTTACCTAGAAGATTTTACTACAGGGATCATGATTTTTTTTCTTTTTGCAATAGGTAGAATTTCGAAAGTGACTGTGAGCGTCACCAGTTCACCACACCAATACAATATCAAAGCGGTTGAGTGGTAGCAAACAAAATTGCAGGCATCCAAACGCGCAAGATTTTCCTCAGTACCGATAAGGACTGGACGAAAAATGGGCGTCTTATCATGTGGCAAAGATCTTATCCCCAGAGCGCACGAAACAGAAAAAGTCCAACCTCCAATTCGCTCCATGACTCACTGATGACGCACAAGCCAAGTTGCCACACATCATGTGTCGTAAGGCCGAGGGCAAAGCCGGAAATGGCCATAAAGCATGTCCATGTTTCCTAGTTTTTTCCCCCTACTGTTCATGTAGGCTCCTCCGTCCGCTTCAGCTGAGCAGAGCGGACGCAGGAAGAGACAGTGGGTGAAAGCAACGCGTGATGGAAGAGCACCAAGGGCCATTTCTCCGAGAGATGTGGACTTGTACAGTACACACACGTAGAGAGAGAGAGAGAGAGAGAGAGAGAGAGGGAGGGATCACGATGAGCCGATCGATCGTTGAGAAGAGCTAACCTAGGAGCAATTAGAGGTAAAAAAAAAATCTTGTTTTCCCGTATTAAAAACGGGGCGAAATCTACAATATTCAACTTTTACATCAGCGGTCAGCTATAAACCAATAATTAATTAAGCAGATAAAAAAGGATGAAAACCAAAAGACTGACACCAATCTAAAGGGATTCAGCAGCTGTGGTGGCACCTTTACACAAGGGCAGCACAAGCGAAACACCCTGGAACTTCAGAAAATTCAGATCACCATGCCTACTCTTCGACTGATCAATCAGATCCAAGTCCCAACAGGAAAAGATGAACGGCACAGCATCCCGGTCCCTCGAAGGTATCGAACTCGTCCAAGAAGAAAAGGGAAAACAGAGATGGTATCAACAAAACATGGAGCACGAAAGGCCAGGGGATACGGAGGGAGCGGTTAAAGAACCCATACTGCTATGCTACTGCTCCCTCTTGTTAACAGGTAGGTGGAGGAGGATTATGCGGGTCCAAGAAGCGCGGAGCAATCAAATCAAATCAGACGAAACCTGTCGATCGACACGGTACCTGGCCTGCGGAGCGCAGAGGGGACAGCGGGCGCGGCGGCGGGAGAGGCCGCCCTGTTGGCGAGGAGGCAGCGGGAGACGAGCGAGGACGCGGCCCTCCGTGCCATGGTGTGTGGGGCGCGAATTTATTGCGGCCGCCGGCCGAATCGAAGCTCCTGTGCTGATCCGCCGCCGAGGCAGCTGAGTAATGGAAGCGGATATCCGCCTGTACTTGCAGGCGTCCGTCCCCAGCAGCAGCGGTGGCTGGTGGGAGTGAGAGCTGGAGGAGTAATGGCTGCCGGCTTCCTCCCCTTTGCCTCTTTCTTGGATTTGGGTCTCTGTTTCGTGGAGGAAAGCAGGGGGTATCCTCCGGGTTTTAATAGAGCAAGGATTTCGGAGCTTTGGACTCCACATGCGTCAAAACGGGGGGCTTTTTTGGCATTTTTTTTAATACGAATGGATATTTATGTGGATTTATTATGGGGCTGCTGTGGATTTGAGGGCCATGAGTGGGGCCCACATGGAGGGGAGATAAGGTGACCCAGCCGGTGGCAGGATGGGTTTGCAATAAGGTGAGATAACTGCTTGTCAAGTTTTTTTGTCACTGTCTTAAAAAGAAGAAAAAAAATTTTGGTCATTGCACGTGCAGCTAGACCTTCGAGATCAAGGAAAAATTTAAATGTGCATTTTTCTTCTCATTGAAACAGCTAGGTTAATCTTGGGAAATTGTACTAGTAGACGTAGATAGTAAGAAATTGAGATCGGAGTGGGAGAATTCCATGGAGAAGATGTTTACAACATCACATTACACCGGCGTCTAGCTGGTTATGCTCGATCCACGCCAGCTAAAATTGTTCTTCTAGTTATAATTTGGTACTATATTATAAAGAAACGAGAAACATAAAACATATTAGTCGCCCATACGTCTTTCCGACTGCACAACCGGACCGGCCATAGCGTTTGGTGGCCACGGAACATCGAGCTGTTTCGCGTCATCTTTCGCTGTGGTCGTGGAACTTTGTTGATCGTACGTACTCCTACGCCGAAAATAATGCGGCTGGTGGACTCCACTGCAACCGCAGCAGCATGATTGAAACCAAGCAGTGTTTTTAATTCGCAGATCACCGGCCCGTGTGCTGCCACGACTGGTTGGGTGCGTGAGAGCTCGTGCCAATTCATGTGAAAATTTGCTCGTGCTCTGTACAACGATGGTCGAGGAGGTGATAGTACTAGTAGTTCGGTACGGTAGCGCACACATATTTTGTGCAAGTGGGAGAGGGGTTGGGTACATCTTAGTCTAGTTTAACTGCAGAAAAAATATTTTCCACCGTCTCTGTGGATCCAAGACTGCCCAAAGAAAAATATGCTTGGAAGTTTCAAAAGTTGTTAACAGTTTTTCAAAAGGATTGTAGTTTTTTTTATTTCTCATGTGATTCCATCAACAAATGTGTCGATTCTTGTTAAACTTAGTCAATGGACGTGCAGGTGGACCTTTTATGGCGGAAAAAATTACAGGGCCCCTTTTGTATCACGAACTTGGTTTCCTTTTTATTACATGTGTATACCCTATATTGAAATTTGAATAATAAATTATAGTAAGGGTATCAGTACCACTTTTTTTTACCACCTTTTTTTACCATCCCAGTTGTTTTGTAGCTTTTCTTTAGCATATCTTTTTTTCCTAGCATCTTGGTTTTTCTGACCCATAAAATTTCTCGAGTTTAAGATGTTTTTTTTATGAAATGTATGTTTGACTTAATGACTTAGGCCAACCATGGTGTATTGCTACTTATAAGAGCGAGTATTCTAAGGGACTGAATTAAACTGAGGAGATCCTACGTGGAGAGAGAAAATAGGGTGGCATGGTGCAGAAGCATGGCGGCCGTAGTGTATTTTATTTTTCTTATGCATTGCATGGTGACTGTGTAAGGAAAAATAAAGGGATTACA
The DNA here is from genome assembly GCA_015342445.1 of Digitaria exilis. NCBI lineage: Eukaryota > Viridiplantae > Streptophyta > Magnoliopsida > Poales > Poaceae > Digitaria > Digitaria exilis. The sequence goes on from JACEFO010001249.1 coordinate 6,211, forward strand.
CTGAACTTTAGGCTACCTGAGATGAAATCTGGTTTTAATTTTGAATTCTCTGTTTTTCTAAATTGCTGAATGTTTCTTTTGCTAAATTGTTAGTACTTCGAATGTTTTTCTAAATTAGAACATTTCTATGTGAGTGATTCTAATCATTTCGAATCATATAACTCTGTCGTAGCGTTAGCACGGGCACTCTACTAGTAGGAGAGAGAATAGAGCAGACGCCCGGTGGGATGCTCGGTCGGGTATACGGGGTATAGCCAACAACGGACGTAACCACTGTCGTTGCTCTAAGCAGTGGTCCAATTGAGGGATGCAAAGGGGGCTTAGGCCCCCATGTTTCCACACAAACAATAGAACTTCACTTGCCCGGGGACGTGCACCTCATTTTTTGAAGAGAGGAAAAAAGAAATAAAGAGGGAGAAGAAGGAAATAAGAAAGTGCCAAGGTTTAAAGCTCCCTTATAAATATTATAGTCCCACATGAGACCCATGTACCGTTTAGGTGGGACCACGATATTGTTCAGCACCTCCGATATTTAAAAAGTTAGCGATGATGGGGTTTCTATTGTTTTTCAGTTATATAGTATAGAAATTCTGCCTCTTTTTTTGTCCGTCCTGACAGGTGGGCCCCACCTAACAGTTCCCCCTCAGAAAGCACCGGAACGCGTAAACTGGTCGTGCGCCTCCGTTCACCTCAAATAAACGTGTATACATACCAAATCAACGTGCAAACAACTCTGAATCACAAAATCATCAATCTGAGTCTAAGTTGGGAACGAATTGGAATAAGAAAAAGAAGGAGAAGCATATGAGAGTAGTGATCGGCAATTAGAACAGAAATCAAAGATGGTATCGATTGCAATGAGATCAAATTTCTCTTATTATTAATCATCCTGAAATAGAACAAAGCCAACAAGGAAAAACAAAAGGAGCAATCAGGCACTAATTAGATCGACACCAATAATCGGCAATCCAACTCGCTAATTCCAGGGCACCAAACATAGAAGTTAGAGCAAGGCAACGGTTTGACCGTGTGAATTTTTGTTTGGTTTTGCTATCATGCCATAGAAACCGTACGGACGATAGGAAACGTAAGAGATTGGATGGAGGATCGAAGGTAGCTAGCTAGGCCAAGCAACGACATCAAGCTTGCCTGTTGGACTTAGCTGATCAGTTCGTGGGCTGTTTATGTAGCATCGCTGTCCTGCAGGACTCCGTTGCGAGTTTTGGTCATAAGCAAGCCAAACTCAGCCTGTTAATACTAATAAAAACCAAACTGAGCTAAACTAAGCCTGATAATAGGACCAGTAATTTGTTCAACCCTATGAACAATGTTCAGATCAAAAGGTTAAAAATATCTTTAAATAACTTTTAACATTATATGTTGTCATAATGTATGCATACGGTCTTTGCCCGTAGCAACACTGAGCATATTAGTTTAATAATATATCTTTAGTTGTAGCCTATAGCAACGCACGGGTATGTTGACTAGTAGAAATTATAAATAAACTTATCTTTTCCTCCTATGCATGAAAATAATAACTAACTTTTTTATAATATGTTCATATGTGATAGCTCTAACCATTTTTCTACTTTGCTTTCAGTTCATAAATTCAAAAAATAAGATCGAATTATTCTTTAATTACTAATGTTATCTTCTCTTCTATCGAAATCTAGGATCAATATAACAACCCCTCAGCCATTTCTACTAACACCTAAAATCAACCGATTTATAAGAATGAAAGAATTGATTTTCACGGCGCAGAAGAACACATCATAAATTTTAAGGGGGTGCCAAGAGGGGGGGCTCAAGCCCCCTACTGCCTGCCACACCATGGATTTGATTATGGATGGGATTTGTGGTAGGAAGTTCTATGTGCTTATTGATGAGTATCGAGATGTATCTACAGAGGAGCAAATGACTATGATTGTGAGGTGAGTAGTAGATGCTTTGTACAATTTCCTTTCATATTCTATGCTACGTTTCTAACACAAAATGGATTTGATATGCAGATTTGTGAACAATGAAGTAAAGTGATGGAGAGGTTTCTTGGATTCACATATTAAAAGATGTACATCAATTGCATTAAAGAAGCTTTGGTCGATATGATTTCTTGGCACAAGCTGAGCATATGAATGGTTCAAGGTCAGGTTTATGATGGTGCTTACAATATGTGAGGTGAATTTAATAGAGTAGCCTTGCTAGGCATGGAGATACTAGATGGGGCTCTCATCTTAAAACATCGCTTCATATTTTGGTAATGTGGGAGGCTATCTTGGAGGTGCTTCAGATTGTGAAGAAAGATTCCATTAAACTAGCATGTAATGGTGATGCTTTTGGTTTGATTGGCAAAATGGAAAGCTTTGATTTTGTGTTCATCTTGCATTTGATGATAGAAATGTTGAGCATTATAGATAACTTGTCACGTGCATTGCAAAAGGACAGATCAAGATATTGTTGAAGCAATGCATTTGATTGTGGGTGTGAAAGAATGTTTGCAGGATATGAGGGACAATGGATGAGAACCATTACTCAAAAGAGCGAAGTTATTTTGTGATAAAAATGAGATTAAAGTACCAAATGTAGATAAGGAAGTAAATGCTAGAGGGACATTTGCACGAATATGCATTTCTACCATGTTGAGATTTTTCTTGCAGCCATTGATGCCATTTTGACCGAAATGAATCATCGATTTAGTGAAGTAAGTTCAGAGTTGTTAGTATGCATGGCTGCCCTTAATCCAAGAAACTCCTTCTCTAGTCTTGATGTGGATAAGCTTGTGAGGCTTGCTGAAATATAGGCTGAAGATTTTGATATTGGTGATATTTTGCTATTGCCAAGTGAACTTAGTGGATTCCATGGTCGTGTTAGAAGAAACTAGGAATTTCTTGGATCTACTGAACTTTCATGGGTTGCTGAAATTATGGTCAAGACCGTCATGAATGCATGAATGCATCTTATCCATCGGTTTATCGTGTCGTTAAACTAACACTGATACTTCCGGTGGCAACTGTTTCGGTTGAGAGGGTGTTTCCAGCTGTCTCTTATAAAGCCATATTTACGCAGTAAAATGGTGGATGATTTGAGGATATGCTATGTTTATGAAATATTTAAAAGGTAAGTAATAAAAGAATCATACAACGGTTAGAAGATATGTAAAAACGGCGTATGCTAGAGCCTAAGAAGAATTTAGTGGTATGCTTAAACCTCTTCTAATTTCAGGATTCTTTAAATATTATTTTCCTCTCTACTATTTTTTTTCCTTGTGCAGATTGCTTCTCATGGAGACGAATAGTGAGCTTTATCATTATCTGTTCCTTCCTGCTTTTGTATGGACAAAAAAACTGTTTGAACTTTGTTAGCTGATAATTTCTATGATGTACTACTCTATGTTTTTATGAAACTGGTTTAGACCTCTTTATATCCTGTCTTCGCCTTGGCTCAGATCTAACTCCATGCATGATGGAGCTAGCCGCGATCGATCGACCTACGGAGATTAAGACAGACCAGAGATAGCCGCCATGTGCTGCCTCTCTACGTTCCCCTAATCTATCGAGCACGAACAGCACGCTGCCGTTAAGAAACAGGATGCGGACACAGCAGCAGAGGCGCGCAGTCACATGAGTCTCCAGCCCCCAAGGACTAGGAGAAATGCAGGTCGTCGCTCCACCATGTCGCTTCTCTCTTTGTTAACGCACAAGCATCAGACACGAGCGCAATACTTTGAGGGTCACCGAACGCTGGCTGCACGTACAAGTGATCTGGAACAGCCAGATCGATTCGAGCTTCGAACGAAGACAACGTTATCCTGCTCGCTGATTGAACAGATGCGCTCATCGACCACCTATTGTATTGGAGTCGTGTCGTATGCATGCCGCATGCATGCAGCGAGGATCTGGCCCATGCAGGCATGCACATGCACATGATCTGTATTAGCTGTAGTAGTAAACTACTACTCCAATGTAGTTGGTCAACTAGAGGGCATCGTGCCTGTAAAGTAAACACATCGACCGCTTGGTCTTCTGTGTTTTTCAACAGGGTTCTTCTGCTGTGCCGTTAGCGTGGCAACTAAAGAATTCGCCCCGGGCCGCCGGCCGCACACTATAGGAAAACGGCACATTCATCCCATATACGTTAGTACCAGTTGTGTTACCAGCCGGTATTAACGGGCAAATCAGCCTCGGTAGTCGGGGCCGTGGCCATTTGGTACCGGTTGGTAACACCAATCGGTACCAAATGGCTCACAGGGACCCGCAGGCAACGGCTACAGCCGTCCATGATGCCATTTGGTACCGGCTTGTAACAACAGCCGGTACTGATTGCTTGCATTCAGTACCGGCTGGTGTTACCAGCCGGTACCAACAGCTAGCCGGTATTGTTTGCTTGCATTCAGTACCGGCCGGTTATAAAAAAGGGCTTCTTCCTCCTCCCGACCAGCACAGTGTGCAGAAGCTGCTCTTCCTCGTTTGCTCCGAGAGCAATGGCGTCCTAGGGAGGTCATGCCTATTTTTTTTCTTCATTTTGTGGCCATTTTCGTGCATCTAAGTGTATCTAAGGTTAGTAGCTTGATTCTCCTCTCTTTGATGGTTAGTAGATTGCATTTGATCCTTTAAACATAGAGAAATTATTGGATTGAAGTTGAGTAGAGAGATATTTTTGATTTGTTCATCTTTTTTGTTAGATAAATCATATGTGGTTATAGAATATTATTTGATTAGTGCAATTGAAGGGAGAAATAGTTACTTAGTGAAATCTTTAGTAAAATTTTTTATTTTAGCTAGGAAAAATATTACTAGACCATGCATTATATTGAAATAATTATTTTAGCTAGAGAAAATAATTAGAGAGTAATGGGTACTTCATATATTATCTCTAGACAATTATATATTATCTAATGCATGCTAATATTATCTCATTAATGACTATAATTCATATATTAGGTTATAGAAATTTATTTGATTAGTGTAATTTAAGGTGGAAATAGCTACTTAGCGAAATGTTTAGTAAAATGTTATTTTAGTTAGGAAGAATATTACTTCACCATGCATTACTGAAATAATTATTTTATCTAGAGAAAATAATTAGAAAGTAACGTGTACTTCATATATTATCTCTAGATAATTATATATTATCTAATGCATGCTAATATTATTATTTGATTCAATTATTTTATTTCAATATGACTATGAATGGATATAATCCATAATAATGTTTTATTATGTATTTATAAATTAAAAGTATTGTCCAAAGAAATATTCTATAATTCCTTCTCTTGTTACATATGGACCGACAAGGGATGTACGGCGATCGTTGCTGCATTGCGTGGATCAATGGCTTAAAGGAATTTCTCGATGCTGTAGAGTCCAACCGTTCAGCAAAGGGTTTCATGAGTTGTTCTTGCAGAATTTGCCAGAATTACAAAGAATACTCAAAGCGAAGCACTCTTCACGCCCATATTTTTAGCGAAGGTTTCATGCCAAACTACTGTCTCTGGACCAAGCACGGTGAACCTGGAGTCTTGATGGGAGAAGAAGAAGAAGAAGTGGAGGAGGAGGAAGAAGAAGAAGAAGAAGAAGAAGAAGAAGAAGAAGAAGAAGAAGAAGAAGAAGAACTTCCAGACTGGGTTCACATGCATGAAGCCGGTGCCTTTCAGGATGACGACCAAATGGACGATACTGAGGAAAATATTCAAGAAGAGGAAACACCCGACGAGCTTCGTAAGGTTTTGCTAGAAGCACAAAGAGAAAGTACATCTGCATTGGATGAAAAGAAGTTTAAAAAGATGTTGGAGGAAAGGCCATCCCGCAGCTTGGCACACAGGCGAAGCAGTCGATCCCAGCACTAGTGGTGCTTTCTGAAGAGCAGTAGAATATGGCAGACTTTGTCAAGGAAACCGGCTTAACAATGGCCCAACTACGAGGGGAGGATCATGTGATAGGCGATGTCGACCATCCTATCGGCCCAATCAAATGGGAATTGGGAAAACCTCTGGTCTAGCTGCAGCTGCTGAAACGCCTGCCAACGAAGATGTTCAAGCTACATGAATGGTATATGCAGGAATCTGCACGAGATTTTACAATACTTGGTTTGCGGATCAAAGACGAGCATTACTTTCGAGGGAATGATCACATATTCATTTATTTCGATGACTTCTGGTATTTATTCAATCAAGATGCCCTAGACAAATCACTCATCAGTGCATTTTCCTGTAAGTTTATTTTCTCGACGTGATTCTATGTCCAACAAACTATATACTATTTTCTCACATCACATTCCCATCTTGTTTATGTAGAATGGAGATGCAGATCTGCAAGAGAAAAGGATGGAATACCGTTGGCTTCATGGACCCATATGTGATTCACGAGGGTACTGTCAAGGACAAACCAAAACGTACCACAAAAAATATATACACCTTTTTGGATAAACATGAAGACAAGAAGTTTATACTGTTGCCGTACTTCTTTCAGTGAGTACTATCAACCATTCTTATCCATCTCTTAAGCTATGCAGTAACAAGTAAATCTAACGTTACGTGCAAATATATATCTACAGCTTCCACTGGATACTCCTAGTGATAATGCCCGATCGAAGCAGGGTCTTAGTGCTAGACAGTTTGAGAAAGGAGCAAAAAGAATTTCAACCCATAATCGACCTACTAAACAAGGCATGGGGTCGCTACATCACACAACACCCCGGATCCTACGAACCGACACTGGATATAAAGTTAAACTTTCCGGTACGAGCTCGTTTTTATATATATAATACAATAGTATTATCCAGCTTGATATTGAGTAATATGCATGTTATTACACAGTGTGTGAGACAGTAGCAAGGGAACAACCTATGTGGCTACTACGTATGCGAGTTCATACACATGTTGGTAGGGTCCAACGAAGTGACGCCGGCCAAATTTGAAGTAAGTGAACGTGTATATATTATTTGGCTATTGAATACGAGCAAGACATGTATATAGCTAATGCATTTAATATATCTATTTATATTTGAAACTCTCTCACAGGTTCTGAAAATGAAAGAAAACCTCCTCCGAACGGGCAGGCTAAAGGTGGTTCAGGAGCAGCTCTCTGGGTTTTTGTTGGATGAAGCAATCACTCCTGGCGCAGAGTTCTACGATGATGCAAACTATAATCCGCCCGACGTTGCGGACGAGGACGACGATGAAGATTGGTAGGATCGATCTAAAAGTTTGCAGCAATTGTATATGATACTTCTATGTATATACACATATCTTGTACTTAAATATATCTAGCTATTGTGTATATATATGGATATATGTGCATATCTAGTACTTAATTAATTCTATCTAGCTAGCTATTATTTCATGTACTTAATTCTATCAAAATAAAAAAATAAATACATAATATAGGCCTATAGCACGGATACGAGTACGGATACGAATTAAAATACCTATATACGATGTAGAAAAAGAAAAAGAAAACTAATAAAAGAAAAAACAGAAAATAAAACAATTAAAACAGAAAAAACAGTTATTACCTGTTAGTATTACCAACCGGTACTAACCGCGCCCACCCTACGCGCAGGGGTGGTGCGCCATTCTGTACCGGTTGGTGGTACAAATGGCGAGCATTGGGCGTGTCCATCAGTACCGGAAACCCAGTGCCGGTTGTGTAACTAGCACCGATTGGTGTCTACGAACCGACACTGGGGGCCGTTTTGCTGTAGTGGCAAGATCCGCCGGGTAGGCCACAATCGGAGTTTCATTTTGTAAGAGGACAAAACTGATCAGAAGATGTTTTTTGTTGTGGTGGTGATGAGATGATAAGTTAGAGTATGACTTAAAAAAACGCCGATCAAGTCGCCCCTTCGGCAGATGAAACCTGCACGGTCGAGTTGGTTCTCACTTCTCTTTTACTATACACAGTACAGGTACGACTGCCCTAAAGAATCTTGTTATCAGGCTATCCGCACTCGTCAACCTCTATTTTCAACCTTTAAAGAAATATTCTCGTCTAGTCATCAAAATTTCAACCTCTATCCTAACATCTTCCGCACCCGTCTACCTCTATATTTCAACCTCTATACCAACTAATCTATATTTTATTCAACCATCCCCAACCACCATCTCCTCTCTCTCCTATTTTTCTTTTTTTCCTGCCACTTCCTAATTTTTCTTTCCTTTTTTCTTTTTCTTTTTTTTCTTTTTTTGCCTTTCTCTAATTTCTTTCTTTTTTTTCTCACCGATGCCTCCCGTGATCCCGTCCTCTCCAGATATTTCTCGTCTTCTCGAGGGTCGCCGTCTCTCGCCCTCGCTCCCTCCGTCTGCGTACTCGTCGCCGCCTCCTCCTTGCTCAGCTCACGAGGCGCGGCCTCCATCTCCCTCGTGCGGGTCGGCGTGGGCAGCAGCTGCGTCGCCGGGCAGCGAGGCCACCCGGTCGCGGCGGAGATCCAGCGGGGCGGCGAGGCAAGCTCCATGGAGAAGCTGCTCGCAACGGCAAGAAGCTGCTGCTCGAGCTCCGCGGGTGGCCTAGCATCGGTAGCCTCCCCAGTCCCATCACCGACCTCCCGCCTAAGCTGTTGCTGCTGCTCGCGCTCTGTGGGGATCGATTCATCTATTTGTTTAATTTTTTCTTGGATTCGACCTTGAGGATGGATGTAGGGATGGCCGGTGATGGCTCGAGCTGGACTTATCTCTGCAGCTCGATCTGTGCTTCCAATTTGGCTCGGTGGGATCGATTTGGGTAATTTTTTTTCTTTGATTTGTGCTTCGATTCAATTTGTGCCATGATTTTTTCCCCTTCTTCCCCTCTCTTGGTGAGGCGGCGGCTCACGTCCATGGCGCGGCCGGCCGGCCGTCCGGCAGAGGAGGCGCAAGCGGTTGGTGGCAGCGGCGATGGGAGGCGAGGTGGGCCCTGCGCGGCGCCACGTACACGGATAGGGCTCGATCGCAATGTCGCCAAGTTTGCCGGTCCCGGGGGCAGCCGCTACCGTACCGGCTCGCTCCCAATCCCCCGCTGCGGGGATTTCTACCGCTATAGCGGCCTGGAGGCTGGGATCCAGGCCCCGGTGCGGATAGTCTTATCAGATGCCCCCTCTGAATTTCATTTTGGATTGGCCTAGTCGTTTGCTGTCACCAGAAGAATGGTTGGTGCGTCCAAAACCTTGTCGTTCCCAGAGCAAGTTAGCAATAAGATTGTCGACGAAATCGACACAAATCAAGACCCTGTGAGTCTCTGACGATCTGGCAAGTCGCGACTTTCTCAGCCCGATTGAAGAGTCTGCGTTCGATGGACTAGTACTTGAGTGGGACACACACAAAGGCCGCGGATAGCGGATACCAACCAGATGGAGCCGCCTGGCGTATCTTGGGCGGGTGTGGACACTTGTGGCGCTGCCGCTGCGTCCCCACGGCATCGCATGGCCGCCGCGCCGACGCCGGTGGATGCAGGAGCTCCGATCCGCTTGGACGCTGTCGTCCATGCCCGCCTTGCTCGCCGTTTCGTTGGTCCACGCACGGCACGGGCACGACACCAACGTGGGTACCGGTGGGAATGGGGGCATCCCGTGGCCGTGGAGCCGTCGGCCGACGCGGCGGGTTGGACGTGTACGCCCGTGCGCCCTCTGAATTCGGAAGTAAAGGGCCGTGTTTAGTTTTCAAAAGTACTTTTTACTTTCTATTCATCTCCCTCACAGAACACGCATCCTAAAAAATTTCCTTTTCCCCTTTCCTATTCATCCCCTCATATAACACGCATCCCAGAAAAAAAAGTACTTCTCCCCACCACAACTAAACACGGCCAAGAACGAGCCCCATTCAGTATGTCCTGAATGACGTTTAGTTTCCCAAAGATTCCCCAAAAATCTACTATTCATCCAACTTTTCCCTATTTATCCTACCTCTTCTACTCACATATCACTATTCATCTACAGTGTTTTTTGGTGAACAGTGTATTTTTGAGGAATCTTTCCCCAATCTAAACACACCCGAACGCCGGGCCCGAGCTGTTGACGACGACCGAGGCAGGCAGGCAGCCGCATTGTGTATTCGTGTTATGGTGGTGCACGCTGGTGGTCACGCGTGCGGCGGCGTTCGTTCGTTCACGAGAGTCTCCCGCGCCCCCCAGATCAAGGGACACGCACGGGCCACGGCCGGGGACCGTCGATTCACGCCGCAGATCGGGTGGGCGAGTAGTTGGACCGCGCGAAAGGCGTGCGTGACTGCGACTACCTCATCTGATCTGCCCGCGCACCGCAGCGTAACCAACCGTGCGCAGCGGCGAAGAGGAGCGGCACAGCCCTCGCTTTTGTTGGGGTGTTTTCAGCCCAGCACACGAGGGTGTCCACACTTTTTTTAGATTTGAGCCCAGGCAACCAAGGAGCCTTTGTCTCAAAAAAAAAAAAAAAGGCAACGAAGGAGCCCGCCTGACGAGTTAGCCACCATCATCATCATCCAACTGCGGGCTGCGGCAGCGTTTATTGGGCCAGATGATTCTGGAACATCACGGAAGCGAAAACGAAGGAAAAACAGTACCACCACCTGTTTACTGCTCTTCCGCGACCCGGGGAAAATTTTTTCATTTTGGCCATTTTCTCGTAAGATTTTTACATATGGACCTCTGGGCGAAATATTTTGGAAAATGGACCCGAAGCTAGGCACCAGATTACTTAGCGCCCAGGCTCAACGGGTGGGCGGCAGGGGACATATTGGAACCCTTGTCACAACAAATTGGAATGGTAAAGGATCCCAAACATTTCTGACACATTTGTTAACCACAGCAAATACAGAACATAGAGGTACATAACTTGTTCACACATAGTTTAAACATAGCTCGCATAATCCGAATACAAAGTTACACAACTCACAAACATAGTTTAAAAACATAGTTCACACGTAGCTCACACATAATCCGAATACAAAGTTTGAATATATAGTTCACACATATATGCCAGACCTCACACATAGTGCAACATTCATTCTTCATCAGGCCTAGGTAGGTTAGCAACAAGTGACTTCATTAACTCTTCTTGAAACTTTTGTGTTGATGCATCTTCCCTTCTCTTCTTGTTGTTCTCCACCTCCCTGTTACGTGGATCCAAACTCCTAAGAATATTTTCATTTGACCTCCTCCTAACATTGTTCTGGCCAGTGCTATCCTTTCTACCATTAGATCTAGGCCATAGTCCCCTTCTTCTTCTTCCTCAATTGTATCTTTTTTACTATGCCTGACATAGCTGTTTAACATCTCAGGATGGATTCCCTTGTTCTTTTTCAACCAAATCTGAGTGTCCACTCTTGGCTTCTCAACATAAAATTCAAACTGACACTTTCGAGTTCGCTACAAGCAAAAACATAAAGTTTGTACCTTAGACGTGTCAAAGAAATGAAGGAGTGTATGAAACATACAAAAATAGAACACAAAACTTATCAAATCATCCCCAACCATGTGACCGCAATAATCATCAATTCCAAGCTCTGATGGCACTACACCATAGTTAGCTTTGATCCCACAATAACATAGTCTATCCGGTGCAATGCACCTCTCTTTCTCCTTTTTCTTGCTACCTTCCTCATCCATAGGTCAATATGACTTCGAGCCATAATCATACTCAGAAAAAGAACATAACGGATATCCACCCTGCTTTGAGAAATACAAACAAAATGAAGAAACATCCATGCCAATCTATCAAGGCGTCGTAACCAAAGTTTAAGTTGACTCACTTTTGTTCTGTTGCGACACTCAAACGTTGGGGTGAAAGAACAATTCTCACGGTGCGATGAATCTGAGCAAATCACTACAATGGCATAATGGTGGTGTTTCCAGACGTCTCGTAATGGCTTCTTTCTTCTCCTCATTAGTCATAGGTGGTGGGTTAGGAGGAGGAGAGAGCCATCGCTGAAAAGACTCGTAATTCTTCGACGAAGATGGTCGAAAGAGAAGGATGCGTTCATCCATCTTCTCAGGACCATCGATCCACTGAAAGAAGTTGCATTGCTCCTAGTCCTACAACAAACGTAAAAAAGTTACCGAATGTGTTGAGAATATTGTATCCACAAGTACGAATCTAGGATGGCAACTACTTACATGATGATCACCGCACTTGTAGTACGCTCTAGCAGCAGTGTCGGGATACATCGATTGAGTCACCCGCGCGGGCTTACCACACTCACATTGCGGACTAGGGAGAGCGGGAGGGACTGGGGCATCCTTGGAAGACACATCGGGATAGTTCTTTTGAGCACGATCCTTCCACTTCTTCTGACGCCACAGGTCATCCATAACTAACGGTTATAAAAACAAAAAAAATATTAGGCTCTCATTTTTCACAACTATACCTATCACTTTTGTACCTATCAATGTAGCACAAGTAGTCACACACATATTTGCCACTACATACGTTGACATTCTAGACTCTTCACTTCTCCTAAAACCACATATACTATGCTATTTTCAACAAAATTACTAGACCTAGGGTTTCATGTTTTTCAATTGACAAACAAAAAAACTAAACCAAAATGAAGGGAGGAGAGTGACCTTACCTTCCCCAACGTCGTGGTGGAGGCCAACAACGACGAGTGGACCTCCCGGAGTGGGGGATTTGGAGGAGGGTGGGAGGAGGAGGCGCTGGATGCCCCTCTGTTCTGTTTGAACAGAGGAAGAAGAAGAGGGCGGCTGGGGCGGCCGCCGCGCGCGTGCTTTTAAGTTGTCGAAGCTGGGCGCCAGATCACTTAGCGCCCAGCTCCCGGGCCCGATCTAGGGTTGCAGCCACGCTGGAACCCACGTGGCAAAGGTGGGCGCCATGTCCCCTGGCGCCCACCCGTTGAACTTGGGCGCTAAGTGATCTGGCGCATAGCTTCGGGTCTATTTTTCAAAATCTTTCGTCTAGGGATCCATATGTAAAAATCTTACGAGAAAAGAGCCAAAATGAAAAAATTTTACCGACCCGGGTATGGGAGGTTCCGGGTTTAGTAAAAGCGCATCACAAGCAAACATGCAAATTAGAAGTTACCTACAATCGTGATGCATCTTTCTGGGCCATGTCCTCGCTCTCCAGCTGATGATTAGAGCTTTCACGAAAACTATTTAACAATCAATGAATCTTTTTTCGAGGATCAATTATTTCATACGTGAATTTCACACATCAGTTGGTAGACGATATGATTTTGTTGGTTCCCTTGTGCCGTTAGCGTGACAACTAATTAAATAAGTGTCTACTCTATGCGAACCACATTATCAACACCACAAAGTCCAAGTAGGCCAACTGGGCTTAGTTGCGCTTATGCCGCTCTAAAAAAAACATGAACACTAAGCCCAAGATTGCTAAGATAGGGCCTGTTTGTTTTCCACCAGCAGAACCATCGCGCGCACGGCGTGCTTCACAACGGCTGAAGCGGCAGGCGGAGCGGTTGGTTTTCCTCGGTGGTGGTGGCAAGGAAGAGCACGGGATTTGTGCGTCGTGTGTTCCTCCACCACCTGCAGATTCTAACCACATGCCAGGCATAGCGATCCACGTGTTCCCATGCGTACGGGCGTACGAACCTGCACGGCCTCGCCACGGCGAGCACGTGCCGACCGTCATGCGCAACATATGAAAATATAATACGTCCTCCTGTAATTGCAGCTGTACGATTACTCCGTAATTGCCCATGGCAACGACTACGATTACTACTCTCCGATAGTTATTATAACTGCAACTGTGCAAGGCCCTTTCTCTGTCCGGAGGACGTGCCGGTGACAACGCTCATCCCCACGACATGGTACTACTCGCGGCCTCTCAAAACAGACGCACAGGGACTAGTCGGCGCCCGCCGCGCATCGTGCAGTGACGACTTTACGAGCCTAGCTACTATTGTCGGTTGTGCGTGAATGATCTCCATCCCGCATTGAGAGAGAGTTGTACCGTGCGTGCTGGTTCCGGGAGGCCATCTCATCTCATATATAATACGACGCACCAGTGTGTGATATGATACGAGGCAACCTAGCTAGCTTAAGACTACCCACAGCGGTGGGTTTTGCCTATGCTCAAACGAGGAGAGAGGGGGTTTGGGCATCGGGTAAACCAACGCACGCTCGATGCCGAGATAGAAATTCAGCCGACCCGAGGCAAGTCCGTTCCTCGATGCCTGACTGCTCTTGCGTGGGGAATTTTGCCTCTCGTTTTTTTCACGTCTGTGCGTGTGTGCGTATTCGATGCCGACGGTTGTAGCTTGATTTGTTTTTTCGGCATCGGTACAGTTGGCATGGAATATATTTACAACATCGAGGCACCGCTGTGGATAGTCTAGACAGCAAGAATAGAGAGAGACAGGACGGAAATAGGTAATGTATCGGCTGGCTGGACGATCTGGTCCTAAATATTTTTTGCAATTTTCTTGCACTGGACAAAGTGTTGGATCGGTCTTCTCGTCATAAGATAATAACCAACCGCTCCTCTCGCATGCATGTTAGCATGGAGGAAGGAACTTGCCTCAGCTCACATGCATGTTCATCTAAGCATCGACCAAGTCCTTCTCTTTCCTGGGTGCCAAGTCCTTCTCTTTCCTGGGTTTCGGCATCGAAACTGCCCACAGCTGTGGACAGGCTAACTCACGTGCCGTGCGACAAGCCCACAACGTTGTTTGACTGTGGGCCGGGCCAGGGGTTGTCAAGTCAGCTGTTGATCGCGGACCTCCGGCTCTATGTGGTCGCCATGTTTGGATCCAATGTCAAATGGCATCCGTACCCCTTGCTTGGATGCGCCGCCACCCGTGCAGGCGTGCACCCTGCAGGTAAGAAGCCGTACGGCACGACCGCATATTTTAAACCTCCAGTGAATGGAGGTGCATTTCATTTTACCGTCGTCAGCACCAGCGTTTGAAGTTAATACACGCAAAACTGTTACATTTCTTTTGCGGGGACGAGATTGTTAATTAGCCACATGGAAACGATCGAAAATTAGATAAGTTCAAGATTGAGCTCCTCCCCTCTGCAACAGCAGCATGCTATGCTCAGTCCGGATCTGAGATTATCGGTCATGACTCATGACTTGTATATGTGTGGAGTTGGGGCAGAGATAGCAGTCGTGAGCAGCACACAGACACAGCCGGCAGCGCGTCACGTCGATCAAGTACACTGGATCGTGCAAATATACCAGGACACAGATCAAACGAAGCAACAAGACCGGACTGGTGCCAGCGTGCCGGTCCCAATTTGTTTTAACTTTCGGGCTTGTGTTCCCTGCCAAAATGAGTATCCGTTTATTTTTAAATTTTAAGAATTCTAGCTAATTTAGCTTTATCGTAAGGCTCGGAAGCGGGTCTAGGTCATTTTGGCAGTGTCCTGTGACACCACTGGATTTTGGTAATCTCCACTGGATTATATGTATATTATTAGTGCTCATATATTTAGATGGCGACGGTTCCTGATAGTGATAGCATGCTACTATGCATACACACGCTAGACACTCGCCTCATGTTCCATTGCATCTCTGCACGGAGTATCTCCTGCACTTAGATTTAAGATATCCAGAGCTTAGAATTCCGGCAGCCTTCGAAACCTGCGTACACACGTACTGGGATTTTTCGAGAGATACGGTATATCCTCCACATTCTTTCCTTCTATGGTTCAGTCGCAAGATTTATTATAGCACGTTTAATTCTGTAGCCTCAGCTTGTTGGCACGAGCAGGCGACAAGGACGTTGACCTGCGGCCTGCAACGGCCAACGCCAGCCGTCGACGTGACGGGAGCCGAGAATTCGCCTCTCACCGGGGCCCACAGAGACAGCAACGTTTATATTCCTCGCCGGAATAGAAAAAGGGACAAATTTGCGAAGCAAGTTAATAAGATGAAATCGACTGTTGTTCAATCAGAAATACTCCATCCGTTTCAAAATGTAGGTCGTTTGACTTTTCAACCTTAAGTTTGACCGCTCGTGATCTTGTTCAAAAAATTTGTGCAAATATAGTCAAATTTAAGTTATTATTGAAGTTCACTTATTACTAAATGTAGTCATAATAAAAATATGATATTTTATAAAAAAAATGAATAAAACGAGCGAATAAAGTTGGGGCTGAAAAAATTTTGGAACGGAGAGAGTATTGGTTACTTTATCCCTCCTCAGTATGATGAGAGTTTTTGCATCATGCTGACACTTGAGCCCTGTCATATGGGTGTGGGTGGGTACTCTTAATTTTCAACAATGGTACGTTGCTGCAAGTTAATCATTTGTTAATACAATGGCTAAAAGTGATGTGTTTGAATTTTCCTTTTATAAACATGGCTTGAAGTTTTTGCCGGAAGGAAAGGGAGGGATAACCCAATGAAAACTGTGGTACCTCCAAAGATAGAAAACGAGGTGCTCGTGATTAGGTAGCTACTGATGATTTCTACCTCTGAGACCTAATCATGATGTGGATAGGTGTAGTGCAGACAATCGTGTTGGAATTAAGCTTCAGCCACGCAGGATATAAGTCATCGCAGCACGATTACTTGTTACGGCATCCGGTTCATTCGGTGATTTCGGTCGCATCTAAAGATGTATGATTTATATATATGAAAATGGCAGTGTTAGTATCATAAACTCATTCACCTAAAGGTGAGGTGTCCTACCAAAACATTTCCTTTTTGGTAGCACCAAGTAGCTGGGGGCGGATTCAGTCATGGAGTGATCCATTGTTTTGTGCAAAGGTGCACCCCATGGGTTCACCAACCTTAACTACTAGTCTCTTCGTCCCTAAATAACTGTCTTTCTCAAAAAACAACTTTAATTAAATATATAAAAATATATTATAATTTATGATACAATTTAAATATTATTATATAGATATAAAATCTAGTTTTTATAGAATTTATTTAAAGATCTAAATATTGCATATATTTTTTTTCTACAAATCTAGTTAAAATTATGGTACGAACGCGCAAAACGACACTTATTTAGAGACGGGGAGAGTGGGTTGATGCTTTGGTCCCTGTTTTAGTCGATAATCCACAGGCGTCAGATACATACCCAGAAGTAGAGGCCCTTTTTTTTAATCCTCCACACTAATCAACGGTATCATGTCACACCTCGAGACTAAGGAGTATCTACGTTGAGCGTTCAAAATTTGTTCCAAAATATAGCTACATATGAGTTGTGAAGCCTGATTGAATGGGTGAATGGACAAAAGTAACCCTCTAAAAATTAATTGTCTTGTGGTCCTAGTTATAAGCATGGAGGTATATAAGGCAAGTGTAGCTACTATATATACCTGCATGCGCATGTTTAATGAAGGGTATATGAGACATTTATCACTCTTTTTAATCTGTCTTAAAAAAAAGCCAAACGTAGCTATATTTTGGAACGGATGTATCATTTTAGATCTATAATTTTTTATTAAAAAAACTAGATTTAAATATTTTTTGATTTGTACTATAAATTCTAATATATTTTTAGATATAATTGATCATGGTTGTTTATCTAGAACCAAACGGGCTCCTTTAGTCCGGCATCGCTTCCCCACCAGGTCATGGCGGGCGTCACCGGCGGCGACGTCCCCCGCGCGGAAAATCCTGAAAGAAAAGGCCGCCACGCCTCCAACCTGCATTTGTTTACTCCCGGACCGGAGCCAGCCGCACACCGGATAGATGCCGCTCGCAGCAGACAGCCCGACACGTACCGAAGACCTAACAAAATCCCCGAGCCGATGCCGCTGACGACGCGCCTTTCCTTCTCCACGGCACCACCGGGAGCCGTCGCTTTCCCGGCCGCGCATCCACCCGTCGCATCTGCGTATCTCCGGACCGCAGCGCAGGCGGCTTTGCACGTACGCCGGTGCACGTCGTCGCCGCGCGCTTATCTTCTTTGTCTTTCTCCATCTCTGCTCGTCTTGACGGGTTCTCACCAGTTACCACTTACCAGCCACCAGCTATGTTGCGCAAGCAAACTTGGAGAGCGACGCCTGTTTCCGGTGGTGGGTGACGTCGGACTCCAACCCGGTAAGTCTCTGGCTCGTCGGTTTTTCTTGCCCCGTAGACTTTTGATCCAGCGGAGCAACTTTGGAAAGCTTCGGTCATCGCGTAGCGTTAAGCGCCGAGAAGTTACCTGCGAGTTTACCGGCGATGTCACCGCGATGACTTTCCGCGGACAGCCATTCCCTTTCCAGAATGTCAGATCACATTCCAATTGGAACAGACCAACCGGAAAGAAAAGCGTTTTGGAAAAAGGCAGCTTATCTTTTGGCGGTGATAGCCACAGCCGGAGATCGCACCAACGGCGTCAAAGGAGCAACCGCGGATCAGCTTGGCGTTCTGAATTTCTGATACGGTTATACTACTACCCAAATGAATACCTGCTGATACCTCGGGCTCTATCTGTCTCCTCGCAGGCTTGATGTCTCCACCTGCTGACCTCTGCACCTATAAGTAGCGGCGGCGCAGGCCTCCCAATTGTTAAAGATTGGAAAGGAGACCAGACCGGGAGCAGGATTGCAGTACAAGCCAGTTTTTGCCTTTCCAATCCCTGTTCTTGCTTGTCCTTCTCCCTGTCCTGGGTTCCCTCTCCTGTCTGGCCTTGCTTCTTGGATTTCGACTTCGATTCCCTGCTACAAATTCTCGCTTGCTTCGTGGCGTTGTGCGTCAAGGCTTCAGCTGCAACGGCAAGGGCGGAATTGAATTGGAGAGAGCAAGCCCGAGATCTGCTGGTAGTTGTGGCTCGGTTGTTGCAGGAAGCCACTGATTGTCCTGCTCGTCCTTCTCACAAGACGAGTCCAGTCTGAGAGAAATCTTCGCCCCAAATACTCGCCTTTTTTCTCCGCTCTCGATTCGGCGGCGAGCCGTCGTGCATGGGCGCAGGAAAGGCGGCACCTTGCGCGCGCCCACCACGGTGACGCGCATAAGAGAGGTCAGGTCCCATGGATGTCGAGAGCAGCCGCGGCGCCGCGGGTTCGCGCAAGAAGGTGAGTGAGCTCGGCCGGCCGCCTTTTCGTTTTCCTCGGATTCCGACCCCAAAGATTCGATTTACTTTTGTTTTTGTGGTGATGGTTTTGATGGAGAGGTTTCTTGGTGGGGTTGCAGTCATGGCGGTCGGAGCTGGTGCTGGCGTACCAGAGCCTCGGGGTCGTGTACGGCGATATGGCCACGTCACCGCTCTACGTGTACAAGAGCGCCTTCGCCGGTGGCGATATCGAGCACTCGGAGGGCAACGAGGAGATCTACGGCGTGCTCTCGCTCGTCTTCTGGACGCTCACCCTCATCACGCTCCTCAAGTACGTCCTCCTCGTGCTCCGCGCCGACGACGACGGCGAGGGAGGCACCTTCGCGCTCTACTCCCTCATATGCCGCCACGTCGGCGCCGGGCTCCTCCCTTCCAGCGCCGGCGCTGGCGAGGACCCCATGGAGCAGCGCGGCGGGGCGCCGCCGCCGGTGCCCGCGTCGAGCGTGCGCGGGGCGCTGCAGCAACGAAGGGAGTTGCAGTGGTTCCTCCTGCTGTTTGCTCTGCTCGGGACGTCCATGGTCATCGGCGACGGCGTGCTCACCCCTGCTGTCTCTGGTTGGTCACACTCACACCTCCCCCTCCTACACTGAACTTGTTACTGTTCATCGGTTTGTATCAAGAGTCTTTACTTACCTGTGTGCTTCTTGCTGTCTTTTTTCAGTGTTCTCCGCGGTTTCAGGGCTCAAGCTGTCGATGGTCAATGAACAGCACCAATGTAGGTCGATTTTGTTGCTCAAATTTCGTTTACGGTTGCTCGATGGCGATGCGCCAACTTGCTAGTGCTAATTTAGCAGATTCTGCTTGTTGCATGGATTGTGATGTATGTTTCTGAATAGCTGTTTCTGTTGTGTGATGTTAATTTGCAGATGTTCTGCTTCCAGTAACATGTGTGATACTAGTAGGATTGTTCGCCTTGCAACACTATGGCACACACAGGGTCGGATTTCTCTTTGCGCCTATTGTTTTCCTGTGGCTTCTCTGCATCGGCGTCATAGGGGTCTACAACATCATCTATTGGAATCCCCATGTCTATAAAGCCCTTTCACCGTACTACATGTATAGATTTCTGCAGAAGACACAAGTTGGAGGTTGGATGTCACTGGGTGGGATCCTTTTATGTGTAACTGGTAAGTAAAGAAGATAGGCCATTAGACCCCTTGTTCGACTCTTCCACTTTGCATGAATGATGACGATAAGTTGACCCTCTTCATAGGTTCTGAAGCTATGTATGCAGACCTTGGACATTTCTCACAATCGTCAATCAAGGTATATATGCAATGTGTCTTATAACTTCAAATGTCTGCAAGCGTATCTGTGCATATTTGAATCAGTGGCTTTCAAATTTCAATTTCTATGCTGTGTTACATTTCTTAACCAAATTTATAGTCACTGTATTCTAGACACAGAGTTCCAGATTTTTGCTTGTGGCATATAACTGAGTTTCATAATAAATGGAAAAATATTCATTGAGTTCATGGTACTGTGTGGGACAAAGTAGAGCAGGAACATGTATACTGGATAATGTATTGTTTCTAAAACTCCAGGTCATTTTAGGTAGCCTTTGACTAGAAACTTACAGAAAACGATATTACAGTTCACTGGAACAATTTACATGGCTTATTCTCGAAGGAGGCAGGTAGTCCAGAACATCTGATCTGTCTCAGCAGAATAGCTTGCATGGTTAATAATATGAGTCAATTCATTGTATTCCCAAGCTAAATGCCCTGGAAACTATATTGTGCACCTAGCCTGCATTTGCACAGGTTCTAAAACCAAAGCATGGCATACTGGCATGTAGGTTTGTCGGTGCCTGATTTTGGTCGCACCGGCACAAACAAGTGATTGCGGCGCTAATCCACTCGTTGCCCGCATGGCGGTGGAGAGACGGGAGTTTTTTATCCTGGTTCCGCCCACGGGGCCGTACGTCCAGCAGTGGTGCGGAGCACCGGTTTCGTGTTGCTCCGTAGTAGGGGTTTACAAGCAAGGTGGGAGAAGGAGACGAACTCCTAAGTCCCTGAGCTTTTTGGTGGCTAAGTGCGTTTGTATGTGTTCTGTGGTGTGTTCCTGCCCTCACTGCCTGGGCTTCCCTTCCCCTTTTATAGACCAAGGGGGGAGGGTGCGAGTACATGTGGTTCGTGGTGCTGCCCGCTGCTGAGTTGCACTGTGCCACCCATGCCGCGCATGGATGCGACGGGATCGCGCCTTCCAACTCCTGGGGGCTGAGACATGGCAGTGGTTGATGTGATGTTCTTCTTGCGACAGATCAGGACTCGAGGGTGGAACTTGAGTACGACGCCCGGATCGAAGCTCCGTAGTTTCCTTCGAGGGTTGCCATCGAGGACGATAGTGCATCCGAGAAAGCAAAGTCAAGGAGTAGTTGGCACAGTATCAACTGCCAGGACCGACCTGTGCGTTGGTCAGATCAGAATCCACCGTGCCAGGTGGATTTGACCGATGTCTTCTCCCGCAGTATGGGTGGTGGGGTGGCGCAGTGAATCCTTCTTTTTGACCGCAGAGGAGAGTCATTATGATCGGTGGTGATGGTCGCAGAGTCTCGGGCGTTGCCTCCCGGCGTGGCAGGCTCGAGCTTGGCCCGCAAGCTGAGCTTGCCGAGCCTCGAACGTGACCGGAAACGCTGGCCGAGGGTGAACGTCTCCCTCGAGCCTGGCTGCGAGCCTCGAACGTCACGGACATTCCGCTCGAGGGTGGTCGTCCACCTCGAGCGGGACGGACGCTGAGGAGGAGTTGTTGTGGTGGGCCTTTGCTGGGATGCAGAGCCAGGCCCGACGTCGTTGTGGGCCTTGTTGCCAAGTAGTTTAGGGTCCAAGTTAGGGTACCCCTACTATTGGTACCCCAACAAGGTTCAAATCCAAAAATTCTATATGTAGACAAGTAGACAACCCACATTGTGGAAGGAGAGTTGTGCTGGATGCATCTTGCGGATATGGTACAACTATCTTGCCATGTCTAATGTACACTTCTCAACTAAGAGATTGTTAGTACACTGCTCAACAAGAGATTGTATGGAATCATATTGATGTTAACCGATGTTTACATTGCCTCAAGCTGAATAATTCCTTAATCGTATCTATATGTCTACTTATAAACACAGTTAAATATAAGCATTCCTTTTATTTGCGAGGGTAAACATAAGCATTCGTTTATGTTGTGCAGATCGTTCTTCATATATGTGTCCTCCCGATCATTCTACAAGGCTAAATAATACACAGCATGTTCAAGAAGCATTACAGTTCTTTTTTATAAAATTATCTTCACCAAGAAGCCAAGGTTAAACAAAATTGATTACTTAGCTGTACTAAAAGTTGTTTTAACACGCTCTTGAAGCAAAAGAAAAAAAACTTGCTTCCACCGTCTCTCCATCCTGGATTTTTTAAATTCTCAATTATTTTGTGGTGCTCAAATGGGGTTGTTACCATCATGAAAGTGTCAGAATATTGGAGGTGTCTGATCTCTGGATATTTAAGTTCGTATATTAAGCACATATGTCACTTTTCTGTTTGGAATTATTCAATAATTACCGTCATAATTGTTTATTTACGTTCATATTATAATCCTAGAACTTGTGACAATGCCACCTACCATTTATGATCATCACCTACACAAGTTTATTATGTCTAAAATTCTGGCCAATACCTTCTTTCTTCCAACAGATGCTTCACGACAGTGGTTTAATCCGTCATCATACTAGCCTACATGGGACAAGCTGCTTACATTTCACAGCATCACAGTTTTTGAGAAGAACCATCCCATATTGATTTTATGTATGCAGTTCCAGGTACTCTCCTCTTTGCCGTTCCATGAAATAATATTTGGTGAATAAATGAGTTTCCCCTTCGTTGGTGTTTACTGGGCCAATAATTTATTCTCTGTTTTCTAGAAAAATCAGATGGCTGTTTTGGGGATCGCAATACTTGCAGCTGTAGTTGGCAGCCAAGCAATTATTACTGGCACATTCTCTGTTATCAAGCAATGTTGTGCCTTAAATTGCTTT